>JALIZH010025622.1:0-58424 GCA_030522465.1 Rhipicephalus appendiculatus
GTGACATTGCCTATCTCGCAAACCTTCGTGGTCCAACCCTCAAGGACAAACCAGCAGAGTCAGAAGAAGATGATGATGATGAAAAGCTGGAGAACTTGCTCGAAGAAGTTAGAGCTGTGGAGTGTGATATCCTGGCTTACTTTGAAGGCTTTCTTGTCATAGCTTTTCCAAAGGTAACTGGCGACTGCAACATGGCGGCAACAAATAGCACTTCTGGACTTCAGATGAGCAGCAAAAGGACTGACAAGTGAGAACCATTTATAATCTTTTAAGTTTGTAATTTTTGGCAAGCATGTATGTCGCAGTTAACTGTGCGCAGGCGCGCAGGTCTGGCCCTGCCTATAGACTATTTTCTATAAGACATCTGGGCGCCGCCATCTTGGGCTGTTAAGCTGATGTTTTCTTGTTTTTTTTTATATCGCTATATGTATTAATAAGGCCATGAAACATTGTATGCACCAACCCAACCATGTTCATGTGTATGCATCTACCGAGTGCTGATCGTTTAGTTGTTAAAGATATAAAACACAAAGGTTACCAGCCCAATATGGTGGCACTCATACTCATACATAAAATAGACTATATAAACTCGTTTTTTGAATAAAAAAATTTCAGTTGATCGTCGGCGCTGTGTCCTGTCGTACGTGTGCCTTAGTTTTTTCATTGGACAATGTGTCCCAATGAAGTTGGAAACATTTTTGTGGTGTGCACCCTGCATGAGAAAAATGCGGACGCATATGCTAGAGTGCAGCAAATCAGGCTCGTGAAGGCACGTTTGAGGTGGCGGCGTACCTGGCCCCACCCGAGAAAACGTATACAGTAAAACCTCATTACGACGAACATCACATTAACAAACTTTTAAGAAATCCCGTGCCGACTGCTTATAGTTTCAATGTAAAAATATTTCACTACTACGAACTTCAGAATAACGAACATTTCAGAATAATGATCATTATTTAATTCCTGTGTCATCTTAACAACACCTCAGTACTACAAACTTATATCCCGAAATGCAAGGATTCTCAGATTTTAGTGTATCAGTCGTGGCAGTCGGAGCTGTAAGGTAGCAGACGACGCAGCGCAAAGAGCGGACGCCCTCCCACAAAAACCTGAGATGGCGCGGGAGGAGAAAGACGTGGGCGGAGGACTCTTATTATTCAGAGGCGAGGACGCATCAGGTTTTGTAAGCGGAGCGCCAGGGAACATGGGCTAGGAAAAACTGAGACGGTGCGAGAGAAGAAAAAAAAAAGTACTACTACCAGCCAACGCTGAAGTGGGCCTTTTCTTTTTTCCTGCTTTTGCGGAGGCGACGACAACGCATCGCACTTTTTTTGCTTGCTTTATCAGTTGTTCTCATGCTGCCACCCGTATTAGGCCTCTCCATCTTGTTTTTCTTCTGCGTATTTTACTGTGTTGGAAGTGCGTGCCGGCGTTCGTGTTGCCATGAGCTGAACAACTCCTCCTACGGCGAAGAAGTGGAAGCAGTTTTCTTGGAGTAAGAAAGTAGACATTCTTCATGAAATAGAAGACGGGAAGAACCAAGCCGTCGTGCTTTAAAGAACGTGGAGTGGCGCAGTCGTCGATCGCCACAATTATCAAAGATAAAGAGAAGATCTTCAAGCACCAGCACAAATCTCAGCTTGCCCCATCAAGGAAGCGACTGCGGCCCGGCGATTTTCAGAATATTGACGCAGCAGTGCTCACTTGGTTCACAGACGTGAGAGCACAGAATGTGCCCGTGTCAGGCCCAGTGCTGCAGAAGAAGGCGCGGCAGTTCACTACAATTCTTGAGGTCACCGGCTTCGAAGCATCTTCGGGCCAGCTCCACCGTTTTCGCCAACAAAACGGCGTAACCTGGCAGACAGTGTCTGGCGAGGAGAATGCAGCAGATTAATCAGCAGCAGCCACGTGGAGGGAGGAAAGTTTCCACGAAATGGTCAAGTCCTACGCGGCAGCTGATATTTTCAATGCAGACGCGACGGCCTGTTTTTATCAGCTGCTCCCGGACAAGACAATGCACTTTAAAGGAGGACAGTGCAAAGGCGGCAAGGAGTCGAAGCTTCGAGTCACCGTGCTGTATTGCTGCAATGCAGATGGCACTAAAAAGCTGAAGCCTCTTGTGATCGGGAGGTTTTTGAAGCCGCGCTGCATGAAAAACGTAGTGTCGCTGCCGTGTCAGTATCGGGCAAATCAGTGTGCCTGGATGACGCGAGAGCTGTTTTCCGAGTGGCTGCTGACGGTAGATGAAAAGATCAGGAAGGAGGGGCGGCACATTTTGATGAGCGTTGACAACTGCTCGGCGCACATTGTGAAAATTTGGCTTAGTAATGTGCGTCCCGAGTTCCTGTCGCCAAACTGCACATCAATACTTCAGCCACTGGACCAAGGAATAATAAGGAGCGTGAAGTCGCACTTCCGGAAGCGCCTTGTTCAGCTGCTGCTCATAAACCTGCGCCTATAGCGCTCAACAGCCATCAACGTCCGAGAGACTGCGGAAAGGCTTACAGGCGCATGGTGGAGTGTCACATCCACAACCATTCAAAACTGCTGGAAGAAGGCCAGGCTGATTAGAACAGATGGCCAACCACAAAGTGACGAACCGGCAGCGGAGGGAAGTTCCAGCGAGCTCTGGAGCGAGGTGGCTGAGCAGCTAGCCGTCGATCCCTCGGCCACATTTGACGACTATGTCGAGTGTGACAAGACGACGTGGACATCAGCGGAGCTTACGACTGATGACATCCTGCACAGCGTCCAGGGCACAGTTACTCAGGATAAGGATTGCAGCAATGACATGGACGATGACGTCACGGTAGCACCCAAAGATCGTGACGAGTCCGTGTCGGCCACAGATGCGTTGGGCTACTTGAGGAAACTACGCATATTCATAGAATAAAGTGGCACAGCGACCGAAGCAGTGCATAAAAATGCGGACGGTCTAGAATCGTTCGTGATGCATAGTTTGTGCTGCACCCGTCAAAAAACGATCACAGACTCATTCAAATAAACGTGCCTTGTCTGACGTTCACGTGTGTTTGTTGTGAGAAACAAGTTCCAGGACGTACCGTTGCAAAGGTAGGACGTTTGCGTTAATGAAATGCTATTGTTATGGTAAATTTTTGGGCTTTCACTATAACGACCTTTCAGAACAACGAACATTTTTCGCGGTCCCCTGAAGTTCGTTATACCGAGGTTTCACTGTATTTCACGACCAGTACGGCTGCCATAGGTGTGATGAACTAGAGCCAGACAGCGAAAAGGCAATGTCTGTCAACAATGACCACGACATGGTTAGTACCGCACATGTAACTTGATATTACTAACAAACTTAAATTTTTCTCGTCCGCTGCCACGTTTATGGATAAACGTTCTTTTGTTCTCGCGCCGCCAGAACAAGTGTGGCCAGCCGCACCGCACAACGGCTACCGTGACCGTACCCTTGAAACCGCAATTGCCACACTCTAGCACATGCCAATCTGTTGCCAGCCGTAGGTTAGCCAAACCTCACTGCATTCATTCACGTATTGTTTGGTCAGCTCTGCAGTAGATCGTGTGCTCGTGTGCTGCTGTGCGCTATCTTCAGCGTTCACGTTTCCCGATCTTCAGTGTTCACCGCTGTTTGGTGCTGCGCCTTTCATCAAGCGAATTCGTAGGCTCACAACAGAAAAGAAAGCCGCCACCATCAAACAAGTACAAAGTGGCCGGTCACAGGCAGACGATGAACTTCCATCCGTGGATGTTGCCTTCGACGATCTGCGCGCTGCCGGCGTTTCGATTCCAACCGGGATAACCTTTGAGGGCTTCGCCGACGCTGACAAAGACCTCAAGCTCTGTGCAGACTTGACCGATGACGAAATCATTCAAGTTACGGAGGATTCCGACGACTCCAACACGGAGAACGAAAAGGCAGGGCCTACAGAGCAGACGAGCTCGGAGTTGACACGAGCACTAATGACACAGTCATCGGTGTACAGCGACAACTTGACGTTCATGGTAGTACTTTGCGCGAAACAAACGGGGACGAAGAAAGGAGTACGCACGGACAAGCGCAATCTGACAACTGATTTATTTTTGAAAAAACGTTTGCTTAAAAACCCAACGTTCGCGCAATTCCGCCAGAGAGCACACCATCCGCGCATATAACAGTCACTCTAGACCACAATACCCCTGACTATCGCTTCCACACGCACATACACGCACACAAAAAGCCACATAAAAGGCACATACACTCACCGATTGAAAAGAAAACGTCATTAAAGATACGCAGACAGGATCGAAATCTCTTTATCAACTAAAGCAACAGAAACTTGACGTTAGCTGAAATTGAGGCAGACATCATTGTGGGCAAGCGAAACACCATGCAAAAGAAAATAAACGACTTTGCGCCAAAGTGTTGACCAATGAGGTAGCGCCGGCTGTGTCAAATTGTTAATTTTTTTTTTATAAATGGCTCTTTTCAGAGCCACCTAAACAATGCATTCAGTGAATTGCAATAGGAATCTAGTACTCCGTCCGTGACCCTCTCCGTCAGAGAAAAATACCTATAAAAAAGGTGTGTTTTCGCGTGCATTCGTTTTTCTGGACTGCCAAATTTTCCAGACGTTTTCACGGTCCCGTGGGGGGTACAGGAAATCGGATGTCAACTGTAATTGACTGGATTCCAAGAGAAGGCAAACGCATGAGGGGGGAGACAGAAAATTAGGTGGGCAGATGAGATTAGGAAGTTTCGAGGTATAACGTGGCAGCAGAAAGCACAGGACCGGGCTGGTTGGTGGAACATGGGAGAGGCCTTTGCCCTGCAGTGGGCGTAGTCAGGCTGATGATGATGAACTATGGTAATTCGGTGCCCTATGATTGTGCAGAGACCAGAACCTTCATTCGAGGTCACCATCTAATTAATGAAAGCTACCAAAACATGTTTGGTTCATATTGCCATGCGCGCTTTATTTGGATTCGGGTATCAACTCCAAATACTGTTAGCAACGCTCGGTGCTGACCATGCCATAATGTTGAAGAAGCTTTGCGACTGTTTCAGATCATTCTGTTAAGATTGCGTCAGGGACGCGAATTGTCCAGTTTATTCGAGAACTTGTGCGGCTACCTGCGATAAAGCTGGTATCTTCAATAGCACATGTATAAAAGCAGACGCGCTTTACCGCTTGGCAGATTAATCGACGGCTGACGCTCTGTTCACCGCTATCAGGTTACAGCGTTTATTGCTTGTAGTTTTGCTTTTTGTTTCCTGGGCACAAGAATGTCCAAATAAAAGGTTGCGTCTTTAATTGCGCGGCTGCATTCTTTTTCGCTGTCACGACGACGTGACCCTGTTGTGCAAAGTGGTAACGATGCGTGACACAAAGAAACGGGGACAGGAAAGAGAACCTTTTATGTCCTTGTTTCTCTCTCTTTGTTGTATTGTTACCATTTTTCCCAACAATCCATGAATGTGCACTGTATTCCGATGGTGTGCTTGTGAGTGTATGCTTTCCACATACTGCTGCATTTTTTCATTAGTGAATGTTTGAGGGCGTTGCAGTGCCCCCCTTTAGGAGATCTAGCAACACTGACTTGAATGGTGACAGCAGACAGTTTCATAAACCAGGAGTTGGAATTTGTGTCCAAATTTTCTTTGACCACCTCGTCCTGATAATAAGGTAAGGTGCCTAGGTCAGGACACCAGTGCGCCCACCTTCAAGCAAATGTAGCTTCTTACCTTCATTGAAGGTGGTCGTGAATGCTTTCAGTGTCATCAGCTGAGGTATGCCTTAGTAACATGCCACTCGTTTGGCCATTATGTTCCTGCCACATCTGTCCGGCTGTTCGTGTGAAATCCCACTCGTTCAGCTCCTTTTCTCTTTTTTTCCTTGTAACACGAGCGCGTCTGATTTTGAAATGCAGCACGTCATGTCACAGAGGAGCAAGTCTGCGTCCGGCCGCTGCCCACCGCAGAAGGTGATGGCGATGGCACCATCACCTTCGGCACCTTCCTCGACACCAGGACGGCTGCCATCGGGATGCTCAAGCTGGAAGCAGACACCGAGAAAACCATGTCGGTGAACAACGACCACGACATGGTTAGTATCAAAACTTAATTTTTCTCGCGCGCTCATACATTTATGAATTATTTTGTTCTTCTACAATAGAATTGTAATCATCTGTCATATTTTATCAGGTCTGGAATGAGAACCTCGTTAATTGTCACAGAGGAGCAAGTCCAGTTCCGTCTCCTGCCCACTGAAGAAGGTGATGGTGATGGCAGCATCACCTTTGGCAACTTCTTCAACACCATGAAGGCTGCCGTGGGTGTGCTGAAGCTGGAGCCAGACAGCGAAAAGGCAATTTCTGTGAACAAAGACCACGACATAGCACCGCACGCACAACTTCATGTTGCTAACAAACTCAATTTTTCTCGTGCGCTGCTCTATTAATGGATTCTTTTGTTCTGCAACAACAGAATTGCAATCATCTGTCATATTTTATGAGGTCTGGAATGGGAACCTCATTAATTGTCACAGAGCAGCAGGTCCAGTTCCGGCCCCTGCCCACTGAAGAAGGTGATGGTGATGGCAGCATCACCTTTGGCAACTTCTTCAACACTGGAAAGGCTGCCGTTGGTGTGCTGAAGCTGGAGCCAGACAGCGAAAAGGCAATGTCTGTGAACAATGACCACACCCTGGTTACCACCGCACACACAACTTCATATTGCTAACAAACCTAATTTTTCTCATGCGCTGCTATATTTATGGATAATCATTCTTTTGTTCAGCAACAATAGAATTGTAATCATCTGTCACATTTTATGAGGTCTGGAATGAGAACCTCGTTAATTGCGAGTTAGTTTTGAAGCCAGGAAAATATTTTTCCGGAACCATACCGATTGAGTAACGGGATGGCCAAGCCACAGAGCAAACCCACAACGGTGGTCTAGTACTTCTGGTGCTTGACCTGCAGGTCGTGAGATCAAATCTCGGCTGCATTTTTGACAGGTTGAAAATGCTTGAGGCCCGTGTACTTAATGCTACACAAAATCCTTTACTTCATAAATGTCAATGCTGCTGCTCAGCATTTTATGAAATCTTGCACGCTCACTTTGGTAATGCTTTTTAACTGTCATATTTCTTTGGTGATGACATTCATTTCATAGTAAAATGCCTGAAATTTAGCAAGGAATTAGAATTCCTGCCTCAGTCACAGGATGTCCATCACTGCGAATAAAAAATGGCATGGCAGTGTATATTCTTAATTTAGAAGCACTGTTATTGCACCCTAATAGTTTACTTATGTGATTTTTTTTCAGTTTATGAGAGTGATGAAAGCTTTTTCCTTAGCATTCTTCCATGCTTGTTTTTCTTTTCAGCTGAGCCTGGTCCAAGCGGCCTCCACTGTTTTAAGGAGGGCAGCAGCGCTGAGCAGGCACAAGGAATGCCAAAAAGGGGGGTGAAGGAAAAGCAGTTCTGTGCACACCCCTCGTACAGAAAAAGAAGCTGCAAACACTTCACTCCCGGAATGAAAAAGTGCCAGAAGGCTGTATAAAGAAAAGGCACAAGGTGAGGCGAGTAATGCAGCAGGAAGCTTTAAACAAGCCGGAGCCAGATTTGCCAAAGGACCTTCTTTAACTTTTTAAAGCACAAATCCAGCTTTGTACTTTTCAAAAATAGTTAATTCGGTGTTTTATGGCGCAAAAGCAGCTAATGATATGCTGTGCCAGACACAAGGTGTTAAGAAGAGGGCAGTGAGATGAAGTTTTAAAGCTGATTTAAAGGAGTCCTGACACAAAAATTTCCGCCCCGCGTTTTTTTGCTGCAATGTGTTGCTTGGGGCCTGTTAGTCATAACACGGCACATCGTTTGCTGCAGTGCGCGACAGATAATTAATTACAAGCTCCTCATTACCGACACAGCCTCAGTTTCGGTTTGACAGAGCTCCAAAAACGACAAGCCGCCGGGTGCAACTATCGCCACCTAGCGAGTGAAACGCTCGGTCACGGAGCACACAGAACAGTGACGCACTTCCGCGCGGTCTGCATCGTCTGCTTGCATTTGCTTGTCACCCATGCTGCGTGATGTCGTCGCCGTTATCGTCCTCGCTGTCGTCGTCGGGCTCATCGTCGTCTGATGGCGAAAATTTTCTTGCGACGGGGATGGAAGGAATTTACCACGGGGCGAATCACTTCAGGTTTGACCCGCTGGCGAGGAGTGCTTCGTCGGGAAGCGGCAACGACACCAGCGACGACGACCACGATGAACCTCGCGTCGGCAGTGTACTATGGTAAGACCCGACACATTCGTGCACAAATGTTCTGCAGGGCAATTCATTCAGCCAAAGTACGTTCGCTTTTTCTACGTTCAATATCCGATTGAATCACTTGATAACATTGTGATGCCCTTCAAGTTGTTGGTGCCGAAGAAAGCTAGGTAACACCAGAGCACCAGACGTGAGCGATGCACAGGGTGGAGTCGGAAGACCCATGTACGCCAAGTCCGGCGCCTGTGTGGTAAAGCAATGCGCCTCGAAATGGAGCCCGCAAACGCGACTGTTCTGCACGGGGGACCAGTCCTGATACTACTGACGTCCACAAGCGCACACGAACTCGATCCACTTCTGCCGCCGAGGTTCGTCGCGGGGAAACGTACGTAGCGACACGCCTGATCCCGACTTCGACGTGCAGTAGGAAACGGCGCAGAAGGATTTCGGCATTGTGGCCTGTCACTGCAGCCCAGGCAGCACAGGGAAATCAAGAAGTCCTTGGGAGCAGGAAACGGGAAAGCTGTCGTGTCGCCAAACACAAAACTTTCAACGTGTGCGCCGCGGCAGCGCCTCCTCTTGGCCACGGCCACACACTCGCGAGCCGCCGCCGAGCAGTCACCAACAGCGCAGTGGCGAGCGTGCAAAAACAGAAATGGCGGCTACGACGTCATCATAACCTGTTGTACCGGGAAGTAGGGGGGGTCACCTCGGGTCACCTCCGAGGGTGTCAATGCCGCCAGGTGCGGCCTAGAACGCTGGATCGCGCACGCGAACTTCAAAATTCATATAAAATACCTTCCAAGCTTTATTCGCTGTCGATATTTTGCAGATGGTACATGCAGATGGTACACGGGAATCGATCCAGCAGGCTATCTCGGCCGCGATATTTTGTGTCAGTACCCCTTTAAAAGACCACATTCTCTTAGAAAGTTTAGAACGTCGGGCAGGGATACTAGAGAGTTATCTCCCAACAGCAGAGCAGTGTGTAAAGGTATGTATTGTTTGTATAGTATGCTGAAATATTTTTGTCTCTGCGTTTCAACATCAGGGCATGTGATTATAATATGTATAAGTGTTAGTGGTTCTTGGCATTTTTCACATATTGGCTGTTCTTCCTTTGTGAGTAAAATGTTGTGTGTCAAGTGTGTGTGTGCAATGTGAAGTCGGCATAATATAACTTCGATAAACCGTTGTTGGTGACGGCAGGTCTTCCATTCACCGAGTATGGGCTTCACTATGTGGAGCTTGTTATTCGTGCATGTGTCCCACTGCTGTTGCCATTTTGCTAGTAGAGCTAGACGAATTGTTCGCTGGATGTCTTTAAGGAAAATTTTCACTTTTGCTACTGTTTTGTGGGCTGCCAACGAAGCTGGCAGACATCCCAATGACAGCTGGAGCCATGGATGCAATACAGTCAACCATAGACGATTGGCCACTGCAAGACAAAGCATGCTGTCTTTTATTCGATGAAATAGCCTTGAAAAGAAAACTGATGTACAATCGATCAAAAGATACTGTAATTCGTTTTACAGACGATGGAAACCTAAGCACTTCTTATGTGACAAACAAAGCCCTTTTAACGACACTGCCTGGCATGTTTGAAAAGTTGGATGCAGCAAGTAGCCTTTGTAGTGTCCCACAATGCAACATCAGCGCTTGCAATGCACAATCTGCTATTAGATTTAATTCAGCAGCTTGAAAAAAAGATATCTTTAGGTAAAAGTGGTCACCTGTGATCAAGGGCCACGAAACGTCAAGAATGCCGATCCATTCTATCCATGAACCATATTTTACTTGCAACAACGACCAAGCCTACTTGATGTTTGACACCCTACACCTTATTAAATGCTTTCGGAATAATTTGAGGAAACAAGCTCACAAGTGGATCCGAGGTTGTTAACTGGGCATACTATATATATTGAAACCCTTTACAAAGAAACACGTAACATTGATCAGGCCTGTAACACACCAACTGAACATCAGAAGCAAGGTTGGCAAGGAAGCTCAAAAAGCAGCACATCGACAAGATGTCCTTTGCTGACACGAGAGTGAAGTGTGCTACACCAGTATTCAGTGAATCTGTCTCTGTGGCACTCTTCACTCCCATTGTCGCCCAGGAGGTCCTGTTGATGCTGAATTTACAGCTCAGTTCACAGAAAAAAATGGATAAGCGTTTTGACAGCCTGAACAATTGAAGCCTGAAAAACAGGACGTTGAGTTGCGGTATGCATTGACTGATAGGTCGGAACACTATGCCTTCCTCAGGTCGCGAATAAGTCGGATTGCCGAACGGTACTTAGGTAGTCCTCAGGACAAGCAGCCACACACTGTTAATGGTTGGCAGATTACAGTCAAAGCCTTGCTCTACCTGTGGACTGATTTAACAGAGGACTTTCATTTTGTGCATCTTTTCACTCATCGACTGCAGCAAGATCCACTGGAAAGCTGTTTTGAAATCAGACGTCAAAAACATAACCGCACTGAGACACTTATCGTATACCAATTCGTGGCGAATATAAAACATATTTGAATGGACAAGCCATCAAACTTTTTCAAGGAAACTGTGAGGTGACAACAAATGCTTTTCTCACCAACCTGGAGAGTGCTTCTGCACTGCTGTCGCCAAGCAGCCCACAAATCACAAGCTAGAGCAGGCCGCAGGCATCTGATTTATCCAGTCTGTAGGCACCCTCAGAAGATTCCAACGACATGGTAAGTGAAAATGTTGTGTACCATGTCGCTGGCCCTCGTGTGAAGAGCTTTCTTAAACTAAGGACTAGCGAGTGCACATGCGAGAGAACACTCGTTGAAGCATATGGCGGCTCTCTCCATGGACGACACCAATTCTTTGCACTACTCAAAGTGGTGCGCCTGAGCAACTCTTCAGCTTCATTGCAGCAACTTCTGAAACATGTCTAAATTGCATAAAGGAACTAGATTTGGTCTTCAGACATTAAATCAACTATAGTGCACACTTTTCCAACGTGTGCAAAAATCTGATTGAAAGGATGTCAATTCAGCTAGCTATTTCCTGTTTAGTTGGCTGCACTAAGAAATATCTTAAAATATTCTACAAGGCTACACTGCCACGTTACATTCATGAACAGAAGCACAACAAAGAAAGTCAAGGCACAGTGCTGCTGCCAGAAAAAAAAAAGAAAACGTAAATTAGCAGGTTAAATTCATCTTGTGCCTTCCTAGAACATGATTATATTTAATTAGATTTTTAGTGAAGCCTTCTGCACCCACTTCCTAATCTGAAATGTACTGCACTGTTTATTGTGTGTGTGTGTGTGTGTGTGTGTGTGTGTGTGTGTGTGTGTGTGTGTATATATACACACACACACACACACACATATATATATATATATATATATACACATATAAAGTACCCCTTGCATCGTCCGAAATTGTCTGTTGCGATCGGTGATTCTCAAGGCAGGTATTTCTCCAACCACTTCAATCCTGTGAATCCAGACTCTCCTGTGTTTGTGTGTCAACAGGGTGCCAATCTTAAGTCTATAGCAGACCTCATAGATTTTGTGCCTTGGGGAGTCATCAACTAGGTGCTGCATGTTGGCACTAATGATGTGGCCCAAACGCTTCTACTACCTTCGGGAAGTATGTGCGACTGGTGAGACACATAAGGATTACAAGGCCAGATATCAGGATGATTTTTGCAACTTTACTACTGCCACGTGAGCCTAACCAGCGACTGCACCGGCCTAACTCAGGTTCTGTAAATCCGTTCAACAAAGAAAGCAGCACTTCGACTATCACCTAGCCGATTTTCGCTGTTGAGAGGAAGGCGTGTTCTTCCTGGACCACGAACTCTATCACTTCCCACCAAGGATGGCGCTAGCGGCCGACGGAGTACACCCGAACTTTGGTATCTATGCTGGCATGGAACATCCAAAACCTCCTTCCACAAATGCAGGGACTCGCTGTGGCCATTTGGCGGGACTGCGCAGCGCCTGCAGTGTACCGACCAGCCAGTTATCCCTAGCTACGCACCCTAGCTAGGCAGTTTGCCAGCAACCACAGGGCAACAACACCGAAGTCTATCGGTTGACTGGCGCAAGGCAGAAGACCCAAATACTGACTGTAGCAACACTACCACAAAGGTCACCTACGACACACTCCCTTGTGGCACAGTTGGATGCCACGAAGTTCATTCTCGACAACTTATCAGCAACACCTAGCAATGCGGGACGCCACCCGAAAGCAACGACTCGACTCCCAGCAGCACCTGCTTCCCATCACTGCAACGAACCAAGCAGTGAAGCCTCTCCGGGATTTGAACCATTGGCTGAGGAACCAGTGTCCAAATATCGGTCCACACCAGATAAAGCTCCCGAGTTGAATGCTATCACCCATCCACAGGCTACAAAACACCTGGAAACCACCACATCGGTGCAGGGACCAAAGACCAATGACTGTACCTCACCGGCGCAGGGACTGAAGACGAACGCCTGCACAAGTCTAATGATTAACAGGTATGATTTCCGAAGGCACTGTCTGTGTCTCTACTCGTGCTCATATGGATTGAGATAATGGCTGTGCGATCCACCCAATGTCCTCACACTCAGACAGTACAGCAACCTCTTCACCGGAGAATTCATTCAATTTTCTCAAATTATAAAATTCATAGATAAGATGCTCAAAACGTATATAGAAGCTGGTGTTTTATTGAAAGGCTTGTGCATATTGCTGACCCCAGCTATGCATGATCTGTCCCCAACTGAAGTCATAACATGGAAAAACATTCTTAATTCGGCCTCATTGGATCTAACCAAATTATCAGCTGAACACTGAGAAAACGCTGCTGTCGCTGCGAGTCAAGGAACGTCGGGCAAGGGTTATGGGTACCCTTTCCACATCACAGGCCACTGAACTTAGTTTTTTTTTTTTAAATCTAACTGATAATATAGCAGCTACAAAATCTAGAAAGCTAACTCGCGATTGCATTATATCACACAAGGCATCAACCCACATGGACACGGCACTTGTACCAGCATTAGGCGGCCACGATAAAGAGCCAAATCCAACAAGCTTGCCAAGATATGAGAAAGATCATAATAATCCGGGTGAAAACATCATCAACTTGTCCGACACCAAGCTCACTGTGGATGAGCGTGCTCAGTACTGCCTCGCGGACTTACATTCTGCCCGAATAATGGAAGATACACAGAATTTGCGCTATTAAGGGCTCTTGATAATTTTGCACGAAACTCACGCTTGGCAGAGTTCTCCAACCAATCGCAGAATAGCAAACCATATCTCCATCACACCACCAAGAGACAGTGGACTCCGGACCCCCAGAGAGACAAACAATTAGATAATAGTCGAGCACCATAACCACTAGACCACCGTGGCAGGTGATAGAGCGACGCGCGGCAGTAGTTCCCTACATTCATAAAATGGCGCACGGACTCAAAAATGTGGGGAATCGGTTTGGTGTGCGCGTTGTTTTCTCTGCACCCAATAAATTGGGCAGTATATGTGCCATGGTGCACAGGGCGTGTCTAAAGGTAGAGGTTGTCTCCAAAAGCATACCAAGCAGTTTGTAAGGTGCACCACAGGAGTAGTATATAGGGTACCCCTGTCTTGTGGTCGCATGTACATCGGCCAAACTGGGCGATGTTTGAATGTACGCCTGAGAGAACATGCAAGCTCCCTGAAGAATACCCCGTATTCCCATTTAGCGTCGCATTGCACTTCGTGCAAATGCCAACCGGACTTTGAAAAGACAAGTGTTATGTTCCGGCATCATCTTCGAAATACGCGCGAAATTTCCGAAGCGTATCACATTGATAGGAATGCAGATAATTGTATCAGCCATCCTTCACTGTCACTACATGAGTGTGAATTTAACTTCATAGATAATTCATAGACAAGTGCCTTGATAAAACGCTTCGTATGCTGCTTGTGCTCACAGCATAATCTTGACATGCGCATTTTTGTGAATAAATGTGTCTTTCCAACGTGAAAATAAATCAGTTGTTAGTTTGAGCGCTCGTGTTGCGTGATCCTTCCTGCGTCCGTTGTATGTTCCCGCGCTCCCGGTTCAGTCAACAAAAAAGATGAAGGTTGAAGCACGCATGAATTCAGGTGCCCACAAAACCCAAAAGGTTCCCAGCAGGACATAAAAGTTTCATGTTACCTTTAATCAGCAAACCTCCGGTCATGACTACTGGGATGTGTTGTGCTCACGGGAAAAGCTTAAAATCTACCATTCACAGGCATAAAAAAATACACTAGATCAAGTGCTCGGCTCTGCAACGATTCCAAAGGGGTGTGTGCAGAAACTGAGAATTGGTTGAAGTGCATGTTAGTGAGGAATAGAAGCAGGCTTCCATACTTGCTGAAACTATGCAATGTACTATTTGTTTAGAGTGCTGTGTTACTGGTTTTGCAACTGAATATTGCAAACTGTGGTGTTCCACTTCCCAAACCAACAAATGACAAGGGACGTAGTTCTAGTGGGTGGCACATTATGATTAGACTATGCAGCGTTCCCCACCTGCGATTTAAGGACTTCTCAGAAAATCTCCCGACATATTGGTGGGTCTAACATGATGCCTGGTGGCAAAATAATATTGAAGATGCATTTAAATATTTAGCTTCATCCTGCTTATTCCTCTCATAAGCTGTTCATATCCACGCATATTTTGGGTTACCTTCAGTGTTTGCACCACTGAAAAATTACTAATCATTCCTATTGTGCACCAGTGAAAGCCACAATGTTTCCGCAAATTTTCAAAGGTCGCCTCTGCAGCTGAGTCTCGACCACTCTTTGCTGTGCTTTTCTCCCTTCATTACTTAAAAATTAAGACATTACACACCTCCTGTTCAAATCACGTGCAGCTGCGTGTAACATATTCATCTGGATGAAAACATGACCAGGGATAGCTGAGCTCAATGGCAGATTTGTCTCAGTGCCTTCACAACAAAATAAGCTGTAGCGCTTCAGCATATTAAGCCACTGATCTACTTGTGCACCATGGGTTTGTCTACATAAGCCAAAGGCTGGGACGGTTAGCTGGTACTCCTTGTATACATATACTAATAACCATAATTATGTATTTCAGTGCTGTGCAAAAGGACAAAGCAGGACAAAGAAAATGAAAGGCACAGCAAAGAGCATCTTTCCTGTACCTCGTTTGCTTTGCCTTGCGTTGTGTCATTACCTTTTGCGCAGTATGAACCAACTAGCCCAGCATGTTTGATTAGGATGCATTTCAATGTACGGAATTTTTTTGCTTCATGCTATTAATCTCAATCTGTACAAATCACGTTTGTACCCACATATTTATGCTCATTTACCATGTATTTCCTTCTTTTGTTTATTTTATTTCTTTATTCAATTATGTGCTTACCCTACTTATATTATCGTACTGTCCATTTTCGTATCCTATCTATATTGCATGCGTACTCGATGTATGCATTCCTGTATTCTTGTTTTACCATAGCAGTATTTTCAAGTTTTCATTTTTTTGAGGCTGGTTATCTCTGATATTACCACACTACTATTGCCTAAGCATGGAGCTATTGACGTTTTCTTCAATAATGTAAATTCAATAAAATTATATGGGCTTCTTGCTTCTCGAGCGAGCGCCAAAAGCAGCTGCTAAGCATCTGCGATGGCACCGCTCGCAGCCACTCATCATGCTACCAGAGCGACTACATCAAAGTAGAACAAATACACACATTATATAAGTACATCGACAATAACGCAGGAAGACGGTGTGAAAGCAATTAGGGGGGCAGTATGCATAATGCTTGAACTGATGTGGCGGAACCACGGGTGAACAAACTACCACAAACTGACGTGGCCATATTGGATTTTTTCTGAACTGGCATGCCTCAAGCTGGCGAGCGAGTTTTTAGCAATCCAGTCAAGTCAAATACCGCTGCTCCCAGGCGCCGCCACCGTCGCCTTCACGGGAAGAACATCCCCATTGGTTCTATGGGTTAGTCACTCCCTTGACCACATAATTGGTCAGATGAGAGTCCGAGCAGAAGTGCAATGAGTAAAGCATGCTCGTCATCCTCGGTGTCCAGTAACAATGCCCGTAGCCCGAACAAAGTCCTATTGCAGCAAGGATTCGTGCTTCCTTAGAAAAAAGCAGGCACAGCAACATGGCTACATTGCCCTTCCTGCAATGAAGATTGCAGTGTAGAAAACATGACAAGAGAGGGCACCTACTTCCTTATGCTTGATGTAGAGTCTCAAATTCGGGACATTTTGCAGGACAGTGAATCACTGGCTATACTAGTAGAAAAAAAGCGAACTTCAGATGCAAGTCATATTACACGAAGTAAAGCTTACAACGAACTAGGCATCAGGAAATATGACATCTATGTGTCATGGAACACAGATGGTGTCCCACTTTTGAGTCTTCCAAGTTTTCCATCTGGCTATTGGAGCTGCAAATGAATGAACTGCCATTTAAAAATCGTACTAAGCGAGTCTTGCTGGCAGATTTGTGGTTTGGTGAGCAGAAGGGTGACACGAATCATTTTTAAAGGCCATTTTCGACAAATTAAACCAACTTCAAAGGGAAGGCCCAATGTGGACAAACTTGGGTGGAGTCTGCAAGCGCACCCACGTGTGAAGTGATACGAAAAGATGATGGCCATCTCAGAGTGTACCCTGCAGAATCCATGAAAAACAAGATGAGAAGTGATGTCTTTATGAGAAGCTGTGCCTGTGAAGCAGAGGGGGAAAAGTGCCTGTGATGGGGATAAAGGGAGCTAATGCCCTTCTTTTCCCTGCGTTCTTCCAATTGCCATTGAGCTTTGTGGTGGACTACATGCATGCTGTGCGCTCTGGCTTTACTAAACAGCTGTACATTTGCTAGTGAACCTATATGTGCTGTACTCAAAACTGCCAGCAAATTAAGCTTGTTTTCTTCACAGCATCATTAAAAGCCAACCCACTCACTTCTGCAACAGCCTCGCTGAATATGCAAGAATGCAGAGTGAATTTTACTTGCCTGTGCACTTTACTGAAAATTCCTTCGTTAAAATCATGGTGGTATCTCATTTCTTGCTATGCTCCCATTTTTATAAAGAGATTCTTGCTTTTCCCAGGTCAACTACTCTCGGAGGCTCTGTGACCAGCTGCTAACCAACTGCGCATTGCACATGCATGCCAGGCATAGGCAAGGCTTGCTCGCATGTTGGAGCAGCACTATTTGCAATTGACAAAGTGGTGCGTCAAAGAGATGCAAGAACATGCGCCAAAAGAGAACACCTGGCTGCCAGCGCACAACCCATGTGCCAAGTACAAGCGTCTGAGGGATATGGACTTTTCTTCGGCTCAAGTGAAACAGGGGCAAATGGATAGTGCCAGGCGCGAGGTTTAAACAGAGATTAACCTAATGACCTTGCACAACAAAGCTTTCCTGTGCCACCTGCACAAACACAAGAGAAGCTGCAGCTGCTTTACGACACAGTAGAAGCTTCTGGTGTAAAGCTGGCTATATTTATGGTCTTCCTGCACTACTGTGAGATGTTTGAGCTGCCACGAAACAGACAGCCACAGCTGTTTTGCACTTTGTCATCCCCACAAGCATGCTCCAAGGACTTGTCAGCACGCGTCTCTCGAAGTAATCGAAGAGATGGCTAACCATGTCGAGGAAAGTGCAAGGATGCAGTTGAAGTGTCCAAAATCAGTCATAAAAGAGGTTTGTTGTACAAGTACAAATAAACCATCAATCAGCATACTCAAAGAGGATTTGCTATCCGGACAGCCATAACTTTTCTACTTCAGCAACAGCTCGGGAATTGGGATTGCAGCACGAAGCTCACGCCTTGTGAAGCTACGTCAAGGAAAGGGGACAGAACCACCTCAACTTGTGCTCCAAGAGAGGTGTTTAGGCTGTGCACAGAAAATCCATTCTTGGCGTCAAGCCAAAAATGGCCCATACACCTGAGCAGACACGACACCGTTACACCATGCAATGTTTCCAGACTCAAAAATTGCCCAAGACTTTTCATGCAGCAGGTAGAAAACATCCTACATTGTCTCAGATAGCCTTAATCCTATATTGAAGGCCTTGTGTTGAAAGAACTAATTCAGTCTGCTGTCTTTTTTTTTTCAAATGTGTCAACGAGGCATTTGTGAACATTCCTCGTGCGGGCTTTTTTAATTACTTCAGTGATGGTCCCAAGTGTTATGAAGTTACTGAAGAAACTTGCGGATGATAATCTCTGCATTATAAATGTGAGAGAATGCTGGCTGCATAAGATGCACAATGCCTTTTCACATGGACTAGATTATTTTGCTCTTGAAGTTGAGAGTGCAGTAGTTGATGCCTACAATTTCTTTAAGCACTCATCGATACAGAGCGGTCACCTGAAAGAGCAGCAGAACATTCTTGGACTGCCTCATGTTAAACTACACGTTCAGTCGAAAATGTCGCAAAGATATTGACATAGCCAACGAAAAGGCTGGCAAAACTTGGTGCTAAATGCTAGAAAAGAAAGAACCATGGCGCAGCTGATGAGAAAGGTTTGCGAAAGATATTGGAGCTGCCAATATTTGCAGAATATTGGCCATACATACAATGGACAATATTGGCTAAAGCCATCTTTGCCATTATTAGCAATATGTTCAACAGACAATATTGGCGAGAGCCACCTTTGCAAACAGTGGGCCATCACTGGCTTCTGATATTGGATCAATGCATATTAAAGTGTAGCAAAACCCCAAAAGCCAACATAGGATCAATATTTCTGCCAAAGTTTGCCAACCTAGGGCCGAGATTGGTCTAATGCCGGCGTGCTGCCTGGGAAATATCTCGCCATTACTTGTATCTAAATGCCTCACTGAAACCATCTGAACGTCAGCTTCCAAGAAGCCCAGCAATGAATATCACGAATATTTGCATACAAACCATCATTCGCTGATGTAGTGCTACAGGGGTCAGCACTACAACAGCCCCAAGCTGTCACCCATGGCCCGCCCAGTGTGCCAAGGCAGCTCTGATCCCCCGGTCGAAGCTGCCCTGCCTTCCATCAATATGGCCACACCAGGGACCTCTGCAAACTTTTGAAGCACCCAGGGCAACCCAGAAGTTAAAGTCTCGACTTCTCTCCTGGTGAAGTCAAAGGCTTCGTACGTTGTAACAAAGCCTACTCGACGCAGGCACCACTCGTTAGAACGAATGTCTGGCAAGAGGCCATGGATACTACTTGTCCACTGGTGCAGACTGCACCCAAGGAGTGGCAAGAATCCCTTGTTCACTCCAAAAAAGACAAAACCCCGATTACAGGACCTGGCAAAGGCCCTGTAAAACAAGATGATTTCCCCCTTGCGACACAGAGCACACACTTTTAAAATGGACACAATGCTTCAAGTTGGGGGGCTTTTACGCAACTTTGACGATGTACAAGAACTCTTAAATAAATTTTGTCCAAAGGTACTTTGTGTGCCAGAAACGCACTTAAACTCTACACACACTAACTTTCTCCGCCAGTATGTGGTTTTCCACAAGGATCACCTAGATGCTGTCTCATCATCTGGTGGTGTAGTCACCATACTTCACCGAAATGCGGCATGTCAGCACCTCCCACTCCAAAGAGCATTAGAGGCAGCGGGCGTCTGAGCTATACCTTGCAACACAAGCTCACAACCGTTTGCTCAGTCTACACACCTCCAGACTATCAGCTACATGAACATGAATTTCAGTCATTAATGGATGAACTACCAGAACCTTAAATCATCCTCGGTGATTTTAATGCTCACAGCACCTTATGGGGTGACATTCGCAGTGGCCTGATTCGCAGTGGCAAGGTCGTCTGATTGAGAACTTTGTCTTTTTGGCTGGTGCCTATCCTTTAAATAAGAAGGAACCCATGTCCTTGCGAACAGAACATATTGATAAAAAGATATCAGCATTGTCTCTCCCACCCGTTTGCTTGATTTAAACTGGGAAGTGGTGGAGAACCCTTTAGGAGCGACCACATCCCAATATTGCTGACAACCCACTGAGAAAACGAATTTCAGTGATCGAGTTGTGTGTGACAGCAGCTCCAACAACCACTCCATGTGGAAGCAGCTCGGCATCTGTGGCCCACGGATAGCTTAGTCTGCAAAGGATACTGAAAGGTTGCTTCGGAGTGGCCTTTTTTATGATGCAAATCAAACACGACGGATGCTCAAGAAGTTATAAAAAATGTAATTTTTCGGCAACAGCACCAACATGCAAACACGGAATTTGTGTTTTCCCGACTTCTCTCTTGTGTCCTTGTTCGCCCGCCTACCGTCCTTCATCCAGTTTTCTTCAAGTGTGCAGGAATCAAGAAGAAACGTATAGCAGCATCAAAGCACTTCAAGGACTGTGACATCATCCTTCTTTGGGTGAAGACCTCTTTGGGTTAGCTACCTGTACTGTCCTTCCACAAGCAACGGAGATGGGCAGCTGATTGTAGCAAGGTGGCTACCCATGCAGAATATTTCGCATGTACACATGTACACCTAAACTTCGCCGTTCGTCTAGTTGAGATGCATAATTAACGTCTGCAACGTAGGCATGGGAACTTCAATCTCAAGTTAGCTCAACCTGCCTGAGATCACCTTCAAGCACTAGCTCCAGGAAACATCAGCATTGCAACTCCGCCAACATCGCAGTCGTGCCAGAACTCTTGTGATTTCTTGCATCCGATAGTCGGGGATTCGATGCTTCCGGTCATCTCACGTAAGCCTTCATGTGTTTATACTTTTGAACTTTCACATCTTCAGCTACTGTTTACTCTATTAGTGTTCTTGTTAACTGGAGGCTCATGCATTGGTGAGCCAAACAACTTGTGCTAAAGAATTCAGCAACACAGGAGTGACCCTCGCCACCTAAAAAAAAAAGCGCGGGTCTTAAAAGAGGCTCTCCCCCTTCTGAAGGCGGTGCCGAAAAGAGAGGAACTGTCCCCTTGTGATTGGACAGCATTGTTATGAGGTGTTGTTCCTAACCAATGTAGTGTTGGCCCTAACCTGGGAATCTAGGGAACGGCAGGTCAATAAAAAGGCCGAGCCATCGCTTAACAAGTGTGTTCTCGACTTGACCATAACCGCAATAACGGCCAAATGCATCAAGGTCAGAAGTGGCTCTCTGACTTCTGGGGAAGGTCATCCTCGAAGTGCAAACAAACCAGCGAGGACTTGAATGGCAAGTCTTCATTTATCATTTTATGTGAACTTATGTCTTGAGACGATGGAGTCAGGTTACAATGCGCCCGAGCCGAACTATGCGTGTCATATGTGGATTTTCTCATGTATTTTTAAATGATCACTTCGTGCAGTTCACAAAAAAGTCATGGTCTATAAGTCAAGTATCGATCCCTTCGACAGGAAATGTATAAGTGATGCCACATCTGCAAGCCCAATATTCTGCAATTGATGCAATTTGTAACTCTGAATCCCCCTCGCCAGGGTCGTAACTGAAAGGAAATTTGGCGCTGCCAGTGCTGTCATGAATTAAGGCATCCTATGGGAGGTATACGGAGTAACCGACCCCTGACTTACGTACTTACGTCTGCTGCGAGCGCATTGTTCAGTGCGGACTAAGAAGAGCACTTCTTCCAGCACCACCTAAAATGGTAAGTCTTGCGGCGATGCGCGCTGTCGTTTTCCAGTGAAATGAGGCACCGAGACTGCCGTGTAGCGGGTGGGGTGCGCGTGCGCATGTGTACTGGCTGGCAGAATTTCCGCTGGCTTTCCTTCTGTTTTGGCAACACCTCTGACCTCGCGCCTTACTGCATTTTCGCTGTTTTCCGTCCCTATATCGCCCCTTTATTTCTCAGCTTTGAAGGAGCTTAGACACGGCGAAATTGTCGATTAGCGCTCCTGTCACATTTAGGAGGTGACAGGAGAAAATGTAAGAGAAGAAGAGGAAAACGGCAAGTATGGTAGGAAGACGAGAAGACGATGAAAACGAAGTCGAAGATATAAAAAGGAAGGTGACGTGGACAAAGGGGCCCCCGGGTATTCCATCGTGAGCGCGTGAGCTGGGCACGAGCGTCGCCGGCCTGTGTTCCGGGCGCTCCAGCTCTCGTTCTGCGGCAACGCACCGTAGACTCCGGCTGGCCAAAGGACCGGAAGGCGAGCACGAGGACCCGCAGCGGCCTGGGAGCGCCATCGGCTTGTGCACCGAGCGTCCCATCCGACGGCACCGCACCGTAGGCCCCGTCGGAGCCAGATCCTGTCCCTGGGAGACACGGGCCAGCGCAAGTACCTGCGACGCGCAGGTCACTGAACTCGGAGCCTCCCAGCGTCTACGAGAACACCAGTTCGCGTTCCTCGCCAGAGAAGGACGGCGCCTCCGACTTGGACGCCGCCGCCAACGCCAGTGCCACCCGCAACGCCTCGCCTTCTCATGAACCGGCACTCGACGCCGTGAGTTGCGCAAGCGACAAACGCTTCGTACTTTCTATTTGTTTGTTGTCTGTAGCTTTATTTGTGGTGTTCCTATTTAGTGTGTACCTTTTTTCGCGTTTGCATTTATTCTAAGGCTAATGTGCGTTTTCTTTTCGTGTGCAATTAAAATGTGTGTGCATAACGCTCCCGCCTCGTCCATTCTTTCTCGTCGACCGGTGTCCGGAGATCCGTGACAAAAATAAGTGGCGAGCCTGCCAGGATCCCTTTTTCTTATTTTTTTTGTTGTGGATCTCACGGATTTCTGTTCGGCGGGGAGGATGGACCTGGTGAAGATATTAGAGTTGGCCGTGAAGCTTGGATTATCGGGTGAAGAAGCGGTAACCCTCTATGAGCGTGAAGTAAAGAGGGGGGCGAGATGAGCGAGAGCGGGCACGCGAGGAAAGGCGCGAAGAGGAGGAACGCGAGATAAGGAGAATCGAACGTGAGAAGGAGTGTCTGTTGCGGAAACAGCGAACTTTGGAGGGAGGTAGTGAGAGGAGCAGAGAGAACAGGGACTCTATAGTAGAGACAAAACCTCCAAGGCCGACGCGAGTCTGTCCCAGAGAGTTGATGGCTCCTTTTCACGACAATACGGAGGATCTGGATGCATATTTGCACCGGTCTCAGCAGATGCCCTTAAGTCAAGGTTGGGAGCACCAACCGAGGTTGGCAAAAGCCACAGATGTACCACGTATGAATTTACTGTTGGAATTTCGAGAGCCGGAGGCTCACAGCTCTGTTGCGAGAGAGAAGATGACTAGCGACCAGGCAGACTGTGAAAATGAAAAGGGGCTCGTAATTAACAATAACAAAGAAGTTGGCTCAGAAATGGCATGTGGACCCAGTAACGAAGTTGTTAATGAACAGCATGCCGAAAGTGTTGGTGAGGGACCTAAGGAAACGATCGCGGTTTTGTCACGGGTCACCGAAATCGAGAGGAGCACATCGCTGAAAGGTGCACGGCTTCAAGGAAGAAGCACACGGCATAAGCAAGAGGTAGCACCGAAGAGTGTGAGGACCATGGACTTGGCTGAGAGTCACTGTCTTGGTCAATCAAAACAAAGTAGAAAGAAAACCACCCCGAAAATTAAGCAGAGATACCCAGCTGCTAAGAGAGGTGTGCGAAATGTCAGCCGTGAATATGTTGTCAGGATGCGACCTAGAAGAGTAGTGTGGATGAGACGTTCCGTGATTGTTAAGAACAGCAGCAAAGCCAGCGTTTGTACTGAGCGTTCGCAACGGCGCGCAGAAAGAAAACAAGGAAGAAGGTCGCGTAATGCTCGCAAAGTGCGAAAGAGAATTCTTAAGCTTGAAAGGTCTAATTGGTTGACAGTCATAAAAAAGAGAAAAGAATTGTGAGGAACTGCTAAGTCTGTTCATAGAGAATATTTCGATGTTGACTTACAAATTTGGTTCATAAAGTTATTGGGAACGACATGAACTGTGAGTACATGCAGTGTGTTGTATAGTGTTCCCGATACGGTGCAAAGACATAGACAGTGACAGTGGTGATATGCATAATTGTTTTGGGTGGACAGTCGCGGTTATATTGTGTCAGTGGTGTAGTTTGAGTGCGTTCAAGACAATGGTGGCACTGGAAGATGAGTGTAGTGATGTAAGGTCAGCGTGAGACTGAGAGCAGAAAACATCGGATTGGTCCTCGTCGGAAGACATCGGCGGAGGTTCGGAGCAGTTTTCTGTAGGAGAAAACTCTTGAAGAGGGGGGGCCATTGTCACATTTAGGAGGTGACAGGAGAAAATGTGAGAGAAGAAGAGGAAAACGGCAAGTATGGTAGGAAGACGAGAAGACGATGAAAACGAAGTCGAAGATATAAAAAGGAAGGTGACGTGGACAAAGGGGCCCCCGGGTATTCCATCGTGAGCGCGTGAGCTGGGCACGAGCGTCGCCGGCCTGTGTTCCGGGCGCTCCAGCTCTCGTTCTGCGGCAACGCACCGTAGACTCCGGCTGGCCAAAGGACCGGAAGGCGAGCACGAGGACCCGCAGCGGCCTGGGAGCGCCATCGGCTTGTGCACCGAGCGTCCCATCCGACGGCACCGCACCGTAGGCCCCGTCGGAGCCAGATCCTGTCCCTGGGAGACACGGGCCAGCGCAAGTACCTGCGACGCGCAGGTCACTGAACTCGGAGCCTCCCAGCGTCTACGAGAACACCAGTTCGCGTTCCTCGCCAGAGAAGGACGGCGCCTCCGACTTGGACGCCGCCGCCAACGCCAGTGCCACCCGCAACGCCTCGCCTTCTCATGAACCGGCACTCGACGCCGTGAGTTGCGCATGCGACAAACGCTTCGTACTTTCTATTTGTTTGTTGTCTGTAGCTTTATTTGTGGTGTTCCTATTTAGTGTGTACCTTTTTTCGCGTTTGCATTTATTCTAAGGCTAATGTGCGTTTTCTTTTCGTGTGCAATTAAAATGTGTGTGCATAACGCTCCCGCCTCGTCCATTCTTTCTCGTCGACCGGTGTCCGGAGATCCGTGACAGCTCCCCCCTTCCTATAGCTTCCGTCCAAATTGCATGGGCACGCGCTAATGCTGCCAACATTTGAGGGGGGGGGGGGATTTGTGTGCGCATCTTTGTAGCCTTCTGCGTATTGCCATCGCTTCTGCATCAGTAAACTACCGTTCGATATTATCCGTTCACAATCGGGCTGCATTGACGGCTACTGCTTCTACGCGCACTAAGAACTCTGCTGTGGTCTCTTATGGTTTAGTGAGTTACGCTCTCACTCGTACAGTAAACCCGTGCCCACTCATCTGCCCTTAAACACCGGTGCTACAGCCGGTCGTTAACGGCGTTGTCGTGATGTTGAAGGCTACAGTCCATACACGAGTCATACTGCGCATGGCAGTGGAAAACAGTTAAGTTGCGTAATTAATACAAGCATTCGTCTCGGTTGACTTAGGCTTATGCAGAATTCGGAAACTGGCGTTTCGGGTGCGCCACCAGAAATAGCAGCCTGCCTACGGATGCATTATATCGGGAAGCAGCTATGCGATGTGTGTGATAACCATAAATCAAGACCGAGAGAAATCACGGTCCCATTCAGTAAGTTTTCATTTTCTGTAGGTTGTTTGTATGGAGCCACGCACTGTTAAAGTGAAAAGGTCGCCCACTATGCGCGACAGATGATCAATGAATATAGTACGGATAAAAAAGAATACGAGCTGAAAGATTCAAAGTGAATCAATGATTCTGAGTGTATGCAGGAAACAGGATGGTCACATCGTGCACAGCTTTGTGTGCATAGGTCGGCCAGCTCACTCGTGAGTTGACTCACTAAAAGGCCGAACTGTGAGCCCGAGTCAGAGTGGGACTATAATTCTGGAGACCATTAGTGCGAGTGAGCCCTTGGCAGAAATTAATCTGTGAGCGAATCTCTGAAAGTGTGTGCGAGAAAGAGCACTTACAAACTGTTCATGGGCATTTTCTCGGCACGGAGGCTTGTGCGGTTGTGATGAAGAAACTTTCAAATATATTCCTTACTGCTTCCGTCCGGCCCGCCGTAGCTTTGTGACCTCATGTCGAACATGCCATCAGTTAACGATCTAGTACACCCTTGGATTCTTTCAACGACTTCTGCGGGCATAGGAAACTTGTACCTCACACGAAAAAGGTGCAAGGGGGGTCAAGCTGTATCCTTGCTTTAAAAGGGAAAAATTCTTGTGCTGTATTTGATTTATATTCACTTACTCCTGAATGCAGAGATGAAACTTGGCTAGACATTGACATCCGCCAGTCTCAAGATAGCTTGCACGCTCGCCATAGATCGTGCTCATCCCTGCAGACGATTTGTGGGCGACTTCACCTGGTCAAAGCCCACTCAAGTTTCACGGGTGCTCAGGAGCTATCTCGAAAGTGACTTCGTGCGTTATTTCAACAAAGCTGCCTCACAAACGGATGCGGCGCGCAGGATGGCTGCTTTTGAGTCCGATGCCACGTCATGGATACAGTACTATCAGAGGTGCATCCCTAGCCGAAATTTCCCAGACCTGCCCTGCGTGATCGAGGGAAATCTGAGGAAGATTCACAATAAACAACAATTAGTCTTTTGCAACAGATTAACGAAGAAGGCCGTGCAGCAGCTTCTTGATATTTTACCTCTCCGAGAAAGAGGCAACCACAGAACACAGCCTAAACCTCCCATGATGAAATGGCTGATGGGGATAGAACTAAATGACCATTTAATGCACATTCAGTAACAACATCATTTTTAAAAACTGCACTATAAACAGCTATATCTTAAAAAATTAACCAGCAAAAGAATGAAAGAAGACACTTAGCACACAGGTTGGAAGAGATTCTACATTCAAATGCATACGTTTCTTTTGACCCACATGATGTGCACCCTGTAAAAAAAAAAAAGAAAAAAGTCCCTGTACAGTGTCCCTTAAAAAAAAAAAAAGAATTCGCCATCTCCCGCTAAAGGGAAGCATGTGTGGATGCGAAGCAGCGGAGAGATGGATAGCTCGAGCGGGAATTCTATTGAAAGGATAAATGAGAATGTGGTGGTTGCGTGCTTATTTAGGGAACGTGTGCGATTCCTTGCGTCGGTGCACGGGGCGCTTTGAAGACGACGGCCTTGTGATCGGTGAAGTGTAGCGTCAGGGGTTGCTTTTGAAGAGTTTTCATTGTGAAGTTAGCGAAGATGAGGTCTATGCACGTTCCCCTTATGGTTGTCGATTGTATGTTGTCGGAAATGCGTCGCAACGAGTACACGTCTATCATGTGGTGGACGAGCCAGTCGTTCGTGGTTATATCCACGTTGAAGTCACCCGCAAGCACGAAGGGCGTGTGGCTGTATGTATTGTGTCATTGCCTTCTCTAGGTAACGTTCGACGTTCTCTCTGGAGTAGAAAATGGGGGGTGAGTGTAGGAGAGGATAGGGGAGGGTACGCACATGCGCTGTAGGGGGGTGTGGGATGCGGGGGGCCGCTCCGTAGAGTAGAGGATTCCTAGAGGAGACAAAGGGGGGTGAGCGTAGGAGAGAGAGGGGGGAGGGGACGCGCATGCGCTGTGGGACGCGGGAAGGAGGGACGGACTAAACCCCCTCCAAACACATGCAAGCAAGATCAAGGAATGCGGTCAACCTGGGCGACAGACACTACCTGCCTAGCCATTGCTAAGCAGCTTCTCTGTGCTCTCAGCCATGACTCTGATGACTGTAGTAGTGGTTGACGGCCTTCATATTACTACAGTGTCCTGGTTCGCATAATGGGTGCTTCCCTACTTCACGAAAGTGGCCGGACGCGGGACGGGGGAGGGACGGACAGAGCCCCGAGCATAAGATGCTTCACATCTAAAAATGTCTTCTAATCATAAGTTTCTACCATATATTCTAGGTCTCAAGAAAAAGCTCCTAGCTGCCAGACTCAGATATTAACTTCTGTCAGCACAGATCTAAAGCATCATCAAACATCAAACATCATCAAACCCAATTTCTGGACCAAAAGCAGGCACTTGTCGATCATCAATATGGTTTTCGCAAGAATAAGTCCACAGAAGAGGCACTACTGAGTGTTAAAGAAGAAATACTTGATAATTTGGAAAATAAATTATACACTGTCGGAGTTTTTCTTGACTTCAGGAAAGCTTTTGACTCTATAAGGCATCACATTTTGTTTCAAAAGCTACCTTTATATGGAATTAGAGGCAATACCTTAGATATTATTAATAGTTATTTTTCAGATAGATTTGAATTTGTAAGCCATAATAGCGTATCCTCAGAGTTGAAGGAAATAAAGTGTGGCGTACCCCAGGGACCCATTTTGGGTCCCCTATTTTTTATCATTTACATTAACGATATCGTGAATATACCGCTTACACCTTAAAATGGTCCTCTACGTTGACGATACCAGTTTATTTTTCTCTGGTAATAATTTAGCTGTCCTGGAAACAGCAGCAAATCATTGGTTGCACGAGCTGCTGATTTGGTTGTCTCTCAACCAAATTCAACTAAATGTGTCCAAAACTAAATACATCGTTTTTAAACCTAGGAATAAACCTGATGACACTGACATTTCTCTTTGCTTTGATGCTTGTGCTATCAAACGGGTATCAGTATTTAAATTTCTGGGAGTATTGTTCGAAGAACATTTGAACTGGACTCATCATGTAAACAAATTACATACTAGCATTTCTAGGTCTAATCGACTGTTTTCAAAACTCCGGCATCTGGTTCCGACTTGGCTGAAACGTCAGCTGTATTATTCACTGATACACTCTCAACTATATTACTGCCTACTAATTTGGGGCACTACAAGCAAAACAAACTTAGGTAGGCTGACAGTCCTTCAAAAGCAAGCTGTCCGACACATAGAAAACCTTGGATGGCTTGATCACACAGCACCATTCTTCTAAAAAAATGCGATATTAAAAGTTTATCAGCTATACAACCTCAGACTTGCTACATTCGCAATGCCCACAGATTGTCGTGCCCCTAGCAGAATTTAGGAGCGTCCTCTCTAGGATGATCAGTAGACGACACCATGGTAGCCCTACGCAGTCGCTCACTTGTTCGGCTGTGTTAGCAGGAAACAAACACTACAAGTTTGCATGTTTCCTGCATCAGTGAACAAACCGGACCCTCCGTGACACGATAAACCTGATTCGTTCTTGCGAGACGCGAAGTTTTCGTCAAAATACGTGCCAACTCGCACGTTCAACGATGACCCACATCGTACAAATATCAGCTTCGCGAGGTTTTGTGTAGCCACGTAGGTGACGTAGGTTAGTTAAACGCTGTCGTCTGACCTTCTCAGTTGAAACTCACCTTGTTTAACTTGCATAAAGCATTCTTCAGTGCTCTTGTAGTGCATGAATTTATAACATTGTAGTCGGGAAGTCGCGCGAGCTAGCGATATATAACTGAGTAATCTCAAATTGGCCAGCGCTGCGCTGCTTGTTTTTGTACGTTTGTTGATAGATGGCAGCACTCTGCAAGCAATTTGTTTGTTCATCGGTGTGAGAGCAAGAAGTTCTGCGCGCCCAGATAACGTTGTCACGAGGACTAATCGAAGTCGTTCGGCGGAGGAAATTCTTCAGATTGCTTTCAGCAATCTGAAGAGGAACCACCTTGACGACGAGGATTTTTCACTGGACGGAGAAGGCTGTGAAAGCGTGTGTGTGTGTGTGTGTGTGTGTGAGAGAAGGAGTGTGACAGCGACGGTGAACGATCAGCTGCTAACTCACGAGGAGCGAGTTGCACTTCACGTCCCCTCGTGCCCTAATGTTTTTTCACGCTCGTAAGTCACTTTGATTGTATTTAATGTATAGTATACTTCGGCGAGATCAAAATAAAAACATACATTTTCTTGTGCATTGCACGTAGCGCAATTATTGTGGATATTATCGAGCGCCGCGTGCCGCCAAAGCGCTCGAGTTCGGAACAGGGAAGCGAAATGGTTGGAGCGATGAAACGTGCCGTCACGGCCACAATCCACGCCTATCGGCTCACTTCTCCTGTACTTCACCGGTAGGTACCTTCCGATCGGCATAGTTGTTCGACGCATTTTCGCAACGACGAAGAATTCGTCGTTGCGAAAAGCATACGTGCGTGTTCTTTTCGATATTCATGTTTCGATCGTGCTGATCGAACCTGCGGCATCCGAGTGCATGAGTCTGAGCATGGCTGTCACAAGCGCTACTAAATAGGATGTTAAATGCTTGCGTTCCGTTGAAGAAGCAACTCCGCGTTCCTGACTGCGCAAGTAATGACGACGGCGTATGTTTGCAAACCATCGCCACGTTAAACATTCGGTCCCGTGCAGCAGCGATGACGCTACTCGCTAGCGGCCTACCACTGCGGCAAATCCGTCAAGCAGGCTCGGTACACAGTATCTCGGAGTGCCGTTCAGGTCATACGATCTAGTTCATGAAGTTTTCTGCAGCACGCACAGGATTTCGCACAGCATCGCTTATGCACGGTAACGGAGCTGAAATATAACCTTTCACACCGCGGCAAATAATTAGATGGCGAGCTTCCATGGTTTGAGAAAGCATTTCGGTCTCGTATCCATTTCAGTGCAGCTCATGACTTCATCCGGTGAATGTGGCACGGGCCGTACGTCCGCACGTCCTACCTGTTCCCATGCTACTAGTACACTGTACCCATGCTAACAAACGGATTGACCCTCCATCGGGCGCCATCTTGAATCGTACAGTGCGCCACCTATAGTTCGTGGGCATTGCGAATACATACACGGAGAAATACGAAAAAATAAATCAACCTTTTCACACATATACCTAACTACACACTAGCAATATAGTCTAAGATACAGTCACTTTGAACTTCCGCTTTGTAGAACCAAATACGGAACTAACCAACTTAAATACCTCATACCTTCTTTTTTGAATGAACATCCCTATGTTCTAATTAATGTGAATGCAGCCATGTCAACATCAATATTTAAGCGTGTTGTTAAGTCATATTTGCTTTCCTATGTGCCGTCATAGTATGAGCAAGACCTCAAGCGCCATGTGGTTTACGACCTTTGTATCAAAAAGAAAAAGGATCTTTTTTATTATATTATTTTAGGTTTGTCATCACCTGTTTCTGATGTCCCATTGTTTTTTATGTCACGTTATTTCTGTCACATTTTTTTTTCTCACGCAGTGTTTCCGCTTTCTATTGTATAATTTCTTGATATGTTCAAAACCCTGTTGTACAGTGCTTGGGTGGTAGGGCCATTGTCAGGCAGTTAATCTGCCTTTTGCCGTACCATCCCTTGACATGTAACATGTTGAAAATAAACAATAAATTAAAAAAAAATAAATAAAGAAAATCTTCAGTGGATTGCTGCAATAGGCCAAGTAAGCATGTGGAGTCTACTCAACCATATTTGTGACAAGCATGATGGCCACAATGGCCCTTACAAGAAATACCTCCATGACCAAATTGAGGATCCGGAATGGATGAGCCCGAGTGAGCAATACATATTCTTACTTGTGCCCAACACACAAGTAAGACGTGTTAAATTATTTGATTTTGCTGTAGATGCTAATGTTTCTTTCTGTCCATGTTAACCGCTCCCAGAGCAATAACAAGCCCCCCGTCGACGTCTGGTTCATGGGCAAAAGTTATGGCAAGGTCCTTGCCGCGCAATGCATATGTGTGGCCGAGAACGGCGAAACCTGCTCGCATCTCGCTGCGCTGTTGTTCTACGTGGAGTACGGCGTACGTCCACGAGAAGAGCGCTCCTGCACAGACAGCCCCAACAGCTGGCTTCCTCCGCTCGTCAAAAAGCTTCATGCACTACCAGTGGTTGCAATGGACTTGGCGTCGTCGGCAATGAAGAAGCGCTGTCTTGATGGAGAAGTGAACGACGATCAAGTCTCGGCGGCGACTTTCTTCACCCATGGCTCCCGCACCCAGGCACTCGTCACAAAGTTGTGGCCCCCCGAGGGCCTGCTCGACTTCAACTACTCCCGGGTAATAAAACTCGTCCTGAGAACGAGAACTTCGTGAATGTCGACTGTACAAGTCCACGTTGCTTGCACAGTCGCCCGCACGAAGTGTGAATGGGTCCAGTCCGCAAAGTCTTGTCTTCCCTTCGTACCGCTCGCGGTCTTCTTTGGCACAGCATTGCGGTGTAGAAAGCCATGGACACTCCTTGGAGTTAAATTTCCGTCGCGCTCGCACTCGATCACGCCTGCAAGCTACGCCAACGCTCGAAAACACGACTGCGCTACTGCAATCCCCGGCCGCCTCTGACAAAAAAAATGGCTGCCTACCCAGAGTGCATAGCGTGGCCGCCGTCAGTGCAAGCTCCCTATAGCCACCATGGCTTCTCAGGGGTGGTAACTTTCTACACGCAGCGCGCCCTAATCGAAAGTTCGTGGCGTCCGCTCGTTGCTAAAGACTCACTGTCCCGTCGCGGAAATACTCGGCGACGTGTCCCGGCCATCGTCTTCGGTCCGCATCCGGGCTCCTTGTATTCCTCGCTCGCACTCCGGTCGCCGTCGAAGTCATCGTCGTACTTGCGAGGTTAGGCCTAGCTGTACAGGCCTCGGTTCCTTGACGTCTGGTCACGCCGAACCGACGACATGGCGCTCCGGGGATTGCACAGTGGTTGGCTGCCGCCATCCGGTCAAGAAGAGAAAGTGCTGCTGGTGTGTCGGCAACTGCTGAGGTGAGGCGGCTGCAAGCCCGGGAAGCCTCGCTGCTCACGTACCCAGGTCGATGGCCACTTCCCAAGCCTCACGCTGCCTCCAGAAACCGAGCTACCGCTGCTCGCCACGATTGCGATGCTGACTTCTTCCAACTTCTTCCTTCGGCGCTTCACCGAACAATGCCGTCACTTTCCTCTGGGCTTTTTCGACCACGGCTCGGGTCGCGTGCCACGTGCCCTTTACCGACGAATCACGTGCGTGGACGTGGCTGCGGAATCACACCATTGGGTACTTTTTCGTAGCTCCGCACACCATCGCCACTCGCACACCTTTGGCACGTGCCTCGTGTGCCCTTTACTCATCACACTCACTCCTCCAAAGGAATGGCAGGAAGGTTAATATCTGGTGCCTAGCTTGCACCAGTAACTGGCCTGAATGAGGCTAAGGCCCGATCCAAACAAATAATTTAATGCAGAGTCGAAAGAAAGCTAATGATATGTTTAATTATAACAGTTGAGTTGCACATGTCACAATCATTACAAACAGATGCAACCATGCTCCACAATTCAGACATGCTGCTGTGACAGAAATGGTGACCCTATTGGTATCACCGGATATGTCCACATGGTTTAAGTGGAAAGGAATAGCTGAAGCCTGCAGTGACATAAGTGGGGTGCTGTGAGAGTCAACCACACCAGTGCCGCTACTAAGTGAGGCCTCTAAGCCTCCGAGACAATGTTAGAAGTGGGATTCCACAGCAACTAGTGAGGTTCAGTGTCTCGCTGTAATGTTAGCTGCATTGTTTTCCTGGGAGCTGCACAGCATTTGCCTCTCGTTTTTTTATTCAGGCTATCGGAGTGTAGGGTCAGTTTGGTTTTGTAAGCTCTGCTGGCAGCCAAATGAACTGACACACAGGTAACACACACAACACACTGGCCAAGTATGCACATGGCCTCAGATTGCTCAAATGTGCTGCCACGTGATTCACACGTTGCTTGTGGTCACCTACACTAGACAACGTTTAAATCGCATGCAGCACACTATTCATGGATACACAAGCTCAACATTCTGTTGTTAGGTGGGATATGCTCTCCTACAGACCAAACTCTTCTAGCAATCACCTTCTTGGACAGTCAGGCAAAACAAAAGCCACAGATATGCAAGTGAAGCCATGTTGGTACTTGAAGCGATGAGATTCCGCAGCTTTGAAACAAACACAAAAAAAGTGATCCTCATAGCAATGCCTTTATTCTTATATAAAAAATGGAGTGAACAGGTCTTTAAATTTGACGCCAGGCATAGAAAGACATTTTCAGAGAATACTTTCAAGACACAATGCGACTTTTTGCCAGTGAAAAAATTGGAACTTTCAAATATTTGTTCCAGCATCACCTGCATTTCATTAATTGAAAACCATCATGGACATCCCTCTACTCTTGAGAGACATGTGCCGGCTTTCACTCGAGGTGCAAACATTCTCACTGGAGTCATTCCACAGCGTGCCGAATTGCTGCGCTCCAGAATCTAATGCTTTCTCAGAGAACGGCATGCAAGCAAGGTATTCATTTTTGTGATTTGAGAACTATACTCCATTTCAGAAGTTCCCTTCTGCACTGTGGAGGCTACAGAGCCCCTTAGTCAATAGGAAGAGCGATTAGCCCCTCCACATGTATTCCATCACCGTCACCACCCATCGCACAATGAACACCGTGAAAGGTATCGTCTCAGATGACGACTTAGTGGATCTCACCGACAGCGACCTCTTGGCAGGCTGGAAAGATGAGAATGTCATACAGTTACAGCGTATCAAAATATGGAGAGAAAACAATCACATTCCTAATAACCCTATTGCAAAACCCAGCGCCGCTGGGTACCAGCGCTCCAGTGCCATGCCGGATTATGGGCCCAGTATCGCGCTGGATACTGGGACGCGGAGCGGCATTTTACTGGGGAGGCGCTGGTACTCCCGCGCAATACGGCTCTACAGCGTTGAAATAGCGGTGCCTATGTGCCATAAATAAATATATTAGTGCAAGAAGTGATATAGAACGCATTAACGCAATAAAAAAAAAGAAAAAAAAACCATATGAAAAAAAAAAACGTCTCCGCTGCGCAGGATTCGAACTTGCCACCTCCCGATTCCGAACTCAGTGTTCTACCCACTACGCCACGCCGGAACATGCTGAACTGTGCGTAAAACAACTATTTAACCAAGAAACACACGGTTCGGCTTCATGTTTACATGTCGCACAGTCACGATAGACGCGATCGTCCTTTCCAAATAACAACTGCATCTTTATTAGACAAACGAACGGCGGCCGGTACCGAATGACATGCCGATAATGGCAAGAGCGCTAAGTTCTTTAAGAATTCACATGTTAACTACGAAAAATATGAAATACACGTAGAGCAGGCACTGTTTGCTGGCTGTTACTGCCGATTTTTTTTAATAGCCGTTTCTCGCTCTTGCTACTGGTCAACATTTACAGAGGTTTTATGATGACTAGTTAGATAAACAGGTGCGTACATGATTGAGTATTGAGTAGTGTTATCGCGCAAGCGACGATACGCCAGTACAGCGGGCGTGCCAGTGTACAGATTTGCAGTTCTATCGATACCTATAACTAAGAAACCGCCCAACTAAATAAAAATACAATTCGGTAAAGGAGCGTCACTATGTTAGTTCACTAAGGCGTACCAAATTACCGACTGAAAATTATGTTCTTACATAAGAGTCACGAGAAGTACCGGCTAGCGCGGCCGGCAGCTTTCGGTGACAGCTTGTGCGCGTTGCTGAAAGCGCGTCGCTTCGGTGGTCATCGCTCCGTGCGGACACCGTACACAAGGAAAAATGGTTAATTTAGGTTAACGAATGTCCAAACTGTACTTTACAGTCATTCTTACGCTTTAGAATTGCGTGTACTTAAAGCGCGAAGCGCCGGTAACATGTAGACGGACACGGCCGGCACACTAGGCCTAACGCTCGCTGGGAGTCTCGCTGGGTAGGACCGGTCGGCGCAGCGCAGTTGCGATGGCTTGAAGTTTCTGCATTCAAGCTTCGGAACCTTTCTAATGGTTAACTAAAGTTCAGCGGAAGTAAGTGGAAGGGCAAACAGTGCCAGAGATGCGTTTCCGGTGTGGTGATATCGAACGGCGGCTGTTTTTCTGGCCTCCGTTGGGTGGGGTTGCGAAGCCAGAGCTGAATTGCTTCTCGCCAACTGTGCGGCGATGTAACGATTTGCTGTTTCTGGTAGGACCGGCGCCTCCAGACTTATAAACACTGCAAAATGGAATCAACAACCAATCCCTGATGCCAGACTGGTATATGTGCGGCGCATGCACAAAACGTGCATTCATCGCTGCTATGTGCTCCGCAAGAATTAACGCCGTTATTGAATCTGCGTGAATAAGAAGAAAAAAAATCAAGCTAAAAAGCAAAATAATCAGCGTTGGCTCCTTTGTGTTATTGACGCATTTTTTTCTGCATTCCAAATGGAAAAATAAAAATGACGGTGATTTCGCATATATATCACATAATGTCTTGCGCTTATCATTCATTCTCTTTCTGCCAAGCTAGAAGTTGTGAAAATGTTTGGGACCTGTAAGCAGGCCCCTGGCCAAGGGAGGGGGGGCTAGGGGGCCCGGGCCTCCCCTCGAATTTCGGATGGAAGGGGGGTGTTTACCGAGGAAAAATAATAAAGATCGGTGTTTTTCAAGGCTTTCAACGCGCCCCCCCCCCCCCCCCCCCCCCGAAAACATTGTTTGGCTACGGGCCTGCCTGCTTAGGGTAGCATCCATTGGTACCATCGAATCAAACATTCTATATTCAAACATACCGAAACATTCCGCCGCATACACTACAGAAACTTGCATGCCGCACTGGAAGAAACAGTGCAGGCTCCAGTGTGTACCAGCGCACTCCAGTGAAAATTCCAGCGTTTCCAGCCCTTCCCAGTACGCGCCAGTGTCACAGCGGCCAAGCCAGCGCCCCTACCAGTACGACCCAGCTCTTTCCCAGTGCGCTCACCGAAGTGCCAGTGAATCCCAGCGTGTACCAGTGTTCCCAGTGCGATCCAGCGCCAAAAAACGTGTACTGGTATCACGCTGGGGGGCGCTGGTTTTTGCAATAGGGAAGACAATAATCCTCACCTTCAGCTCTTGCACACTGCCACAAGAAATAGTAAAGGGCATCTCAAATTTCCCGTCAGACACTCTAATCTTGTGAGACATGCGCCGGCTCTTTCTCGAGGTGCAAACGTTCTCATTGGAGTCACTCCACAGCGTGCTGAATGGCTTTGGCCCAGAATCTAATGTTCTTTTTCTCAAAGGACAGCATTCGAGCAAGTTATTCATTTTTGTTACTCGAGAACCAATAGAAACAACCAACACTGAAACTGCTTATTCCTGAGGACATGGCTCACTGTACTTCACTTCAATGAGAACGTAGGGTGACAACAAGCACTTACTCGTGAGGGAGAGGAGCAATGGAAGAACAAATCCTCCAAGTGGAGACGAGGCAATTTCACTGTCGCCACACTCAAAGAAGACCCTAGCTATGGTATATAATACGTCAGGACTAGAAAGCCAACAGAATCAGTCCAAAAAAAAAAAAAGCATAGGTATGACCATTCATAATTCTGCTCCTGGAAAGTGAAAGTGGATGAAAAGAGTTGCCACCATTGGGAGAGGGACACACTGCATCCACATTACAGATACATTGCACCACCCGTCGTGATACTGTGGGAAATGCCCTACCAGCCACTTTCCTGTACATTTTTCCATGTATACAACATATAACCTTGGCACTGTTACCCAATGGCACTTATGATCGCGACATCAACAAAGTATACAGATCAACCTCACCCACTGCCATCAGTTGTTGATGCTGCCAGATCACCTGTTGGTACACGACTTTGAATATTAAATAGAGTGCTCTTGCACCAGTTTACCTCCTCATTTCAAGCAGATTGTAGCATGCCAAAAACTGCAATGATCGGTATTTGGAGGTGACGACACATCGATAACTAGTGCCCGGATTTTAGACAAATGCCTATTTTGTTTGTTGCGCTCCCATTGCGCCACTTTGATATATGAGCATGAATTAGAGGTTAAGAAAGGATTCTGAATTTTTATTGTGCCCATAAGAACCTATTTTGGGTGTTTGTGCCTAAATCCTAGTAAATGCCTATATAAAAATAGGCACGTATATAAGCCCCATTTCCCCTCTAGTTTCACTTTTAAGTGCAAATAGAAGCCATTATTCACGTCACCAGGCAACACTGACAGTTCAGAACTAAGGTTCAACCTACTCCTCTTGTCCAACCGACTCCCAGAAACTGCCAAGGCAGTTCCTGAAGACATCCTCCCGTGTGCGCCCGTTCAAGGAGAAGTTGCCGTACCTATTACCCATTTTGCCAGAGCCCATCGTCACACGTTGGCAAAGATTGCTAGAAGCTGTTGAGTATTACTGCTAGTTTTCAGACATCAAGGTTGGGATTAACAGCTTTTCAGGTGACCAAAGAGCTACAGTCAGGAAGGCTCAGCTAACCTGCGTTCTCTGGATGGCCTGCAAGGAGACCTCACATACTTGTGCATCAACACCACATTCCTCGCAGACACTATCAGGAAACTTGAATGTCTGGAAGAAACTCTAATTGGGAACTTTGCGCTGAATCTCCTTGTACAGAGAGAAAAGAATCGCTGCAGTTCCTGAAGGACCAGTAGCCGTAAAGGCACGTGCGAAGTTACAATAGGTCTTGGACACAAATGAAGGATTTTCTGCTTTAATGAAGTTTCAGGAGTCCTTGCTTGTGAGCACTCTAAGATCCCAGTTTGGCTTAAGCAAGCAGATGTTCCTGAGTGCAACTACACTCCAATAACATCTGTGCAGACGTGCATTCCTTCTCAGCACACGAGCTCATTTGCAGTGACAGGAGGTACAATTTTGAATCTGGAGATGGCGGTACTTGGCTAGTGTTTCCACAATTTTAACAGTGATTGTTAGACTACATTCCGTCTGCTCTCCAAACGGATTCTTTGAAAAATGTGTATTTCAAATGGAGGTCAGTGTATTTGGCAGTGTTGGGTGCAGGAATCAAAAAAAAAAACTGATAGTGGCATCTAAGTGTTTGATGGACTGTGGCACCATCCTTCTTTGAGTGAAAAGAAAGATGGTGCCAGGCCGTATAGGAAGGAGAAGGACAGGAAGACAAAATCCAGGCAGGGAGGCCACAAAACATGCCTGGACAAGGAGGCAACGCAGAGCCAGTGGCACCTGCGCCACCCGGGCCAGAGCCAGGGCCTGATGCACTAATTGATGAGGAGCTTGACTGCTCGACCAGGACGGTCGTCCAGATCTGCACCCTGAACCCTACACTGTTGTTGAGGGTGGTCAACATGGTGAGTGGGGTGGCCCAGACGCCGGAGGATTTCCCATCGATCGCACGGCTGGTGTAGTTACCTGGGGTTCGACCCCATAAAGACGGCCGCCAAGCTCATAGAGAGGAAGGCCATAATGGAGGTGCCCAACGACGAGTTCAAGAATGGCATCGCACTGATGCCCATTCTCTGACTTGCGGCACCAACATAACCACGATGGCAAGGAAAGACGAGTGATGACGGCAAGATGCGGGTCACTCAGCTAGAAACCCGCTACCCACTGAAGAAGGGGCAGGTGGCCCCAAATGAACTGACACTGTCAATGACTGGCTTAACCTTCTACAAAACGACAGTGACTGCAGCAGTGGCGGTCAAAGACCTGCTGCCCTACACCCGCAGGAAATCGACTGTTATAGCTACCCATACTGTTAGCTGTTCTTCCACTACACAAGAAGATAGGCAGCTGCTTGTAGCAATGTGGTTGCCCATACAGAATCTTTCGCATGTACACAGCCCGCATTTACCCCTTTTCCGACTTTGAGCATGGCAGTCTGGAACGACGCAAATGGATAAAGCAAGGTTGAGTGCAAAAAGTGTAGCCGACTACTCTTAGGTGCATACTGTGTTGTTCACTGTATTTACCTTGAAGCTTTCATTAATGTTTGTGTTAATCTGCTGTCTTGCAAGGCTCACATGTGCATGACAAAGTTGCAGTTGTGGCCTCTAGCAGATCTCTAACAGACATGACACAGTTGTGAGCAAAGGGCAAACCTGCAGCATGGAGAAATTCCATGCCTGTCTTATCCGCTTGGTCCCCAAATCCACAGCCAGAACCTAAGAGGCAATGGAGACCGGTCCTGGGCATGGCAATAAAAACTGCTTGTCGTGTCACTTTCATTTTCAACACTCAAGCGAAACTGCAGTGTTTTGTTTTTCTCTTCAACATTATGTACAGTTGCCTTGCATTATAACGAGAATAGCTGACGGCAACAAAGAAAAATGGCTCACAGAAGGCCTCTGTGGAAGTGGAAGCATTCGAAGATACAAGGTGGTCAGGCTGTGTCCTTGCTTTAAAAGAGAATGATTCTTGTGGTATATCTAATTTCTATACACTTACTCCCTAGCGCAGAGATGTAACTTCGCTAGAACTTGACACCTGCGAGTCTCAAGATAACTTGGACACTCGCCATAGATTGTGCTCGACCTTCCCGACGATTTGAGAGCGACTTGAGCTGGTCGAAGCCCACTCAAATTTACCTCGTGTAAATAAACCCAAGTTTTTCTCGTATGTCCACATCATTCTCGGCCAGCTCTGGCACCACAGCGGCGAGATGCAATAACTGGTGGCATCAGTAAGGATGGACCTTTGATCCAAGAAGTTACCAGCGACAGGGAATGGACTAGAGGTAGATTGAGCCTCTGGGTACAGCGAAAAGAAGCCTTCGACCCAGAAAGTCCTGAGCAACTAGGAAAAGTGGATGGATGAACCGGATGACATGGTGTTGTATCCGTGGGTGAAGGTGTGGTTTCTTTCCTTTTGATTCGCCAGACTTCAAAACTTGTGTTTATTTTGAATGTTCTGGGAATCGGGTAATTTGTTGCTATTGCGCATTTGCATGAATTTAAGGAAACAGTTTAAACCACCGATCAGAGCAGCTGAAATGGATCTGAGAAGATTGACGACGTCAGACTTGCTGTTGTCCAATGAGTACGAAGTTTATGAGGACAAAAATATGAAAAAGCCAACTATCCAAAAGACAATCAAAGATAGCGGCAATGATGATGAGGACATCCAGATTGCTTAGGTGGTGGTGCAGGAAGTGCAGAAGTGCTAGCTAGAGCGTGAATTAGGCTGGAGAGAACACGAGCTAGAACACCAAAGCCACGAAAAAGTAATGGCAGAGATACAGGTTGAAATCCTGAAGTCGCTTGCAGTGGTGGGTATCGACGGGGACAACCTTGCGAGACCAAGCATGGTTGAGCCATGTCGGATGGATCAGTGGATTAAACCTTACAAGGTGGGAGAAGACATTGCGTTGTTCTTGGTTCATTTTGAGAGAACATGCGAGAGGTGTAAATTTGCTCCGAGCACTAGGTCACAGCACTTAGTGATGTTGTTAACCTGTGAGGCGGCAAATGTAGTCGCAAGATTGAGTGAGTGATGCGGAGGACTACAGGAAAGTAAAGGCAATGCTCTTGAAGAGGTACCGAATTTCCTCAGAAGCATTTAGGCAGCGTTTCAGAGATGCCAGCAAAAAGAGTAATAAGAACTACCCTGAGTTCACACACGGTTTGAAAATAAACCTGGGTGCATGTCTGCTTGACAGTTTTGTGTGCAGCACAGCAATTACTCCTGTACGACAAAGGAAAATATTGCAGTGCCAAGCAGATAGCAACCACATCCGAGACTGCTGACATGCTGCTGATACACGACGCACGTCAACACCACGTCACACACTATAAGTGCGTATTTAATCTTCCTAAGCTGAAACAGTGAATGAAACAGTTAAGTAATGAGATATAAATATAAAATAAGCTTAAATGAATTATTTAGCGCAGATGTTGCAATAATTTATTGGAAAAAAGAACCTGGATAACACAGGTGGAAAATTTAGAAACACAGCAACGCTCATTTCCTACACTGCATGAGGTGAGGGCTAGCTACGGAGTGATGGATGCCCTGCGCAGTTGTGTTTTTGAAGAGGAACATGTGGTCAAGGCGCGCAAAATTTATACTTTGTTGTATTGGTGTTCGAAAGTTTCATCTCTGGAAGACTTTACGACTTCAGGCAAACGCCGGACAAGTGTTTTCGGCTGTGACAACACAGATACATGAATCTATTGTGTGCGGAATGAATTGACGACGTGATGAGAATTGAGAACTGTGTCATAATTTTCGCTTATAACTGCACTGCACAATTGTAAATAATACTGCTGTGCATCTGTACCCATGTGAGCCAGCTATCCAGAGGGAAGCTCAGATTTGTATGTTGGCTCATGAAGCACGTCAATCACGAGTCAGCAAAACTTTTTCCAGCTACATCGGGATCTCTCCGTGGACGAACGGATCGTAAAATCTAAAGGGCAATCATGCATCAGGCAATACATGAAAGACAAGGTTACAAAATGGCGCTACAAGCTCTGGGCCCTAGCTGACCCTGGCATCGGATACACTGGTGTTGCGTAGGGCAGAGCCGGCGTGCTCCTCGGCGGGCCGACGGAGGGAGGACGACGCAGAGACGACTTGAGGCAAGACTGACAGGAGAGTGTCTTCGAGTGTCTGCTGCCGCGTTTATTCACACGGTTATAAAGAAAGGGGAAAGAAGGCCATTGGCCAGCGAGATACCAGTCACATGCCCGGCAAGTCAGTGCTGGGTTGGTTGCAATACACAGGCATGGTGGAAGCCTAGCTCCACCTAGAGACATATACCCGAAACTCTACCCCGCTGGTGTGTTAGCATGCCACCAGGGGTCGTACGACACAACATCGTCTCCCCCTGGGGAGGAATTGCATCCTTGTACCTTGGGAACAGTCTGCTAGACCGTAAACTGAAAAACACGTAATGTAGTCCTTCATGTGGGCTGGGGGGCTTAAGCGTCCGCCGTAGGCGACGTGACCCAGTCCCTGCAGGAAGATTGAGTGTTGCGGCTGTCGGTAGCCGACTTCAAAGACCCAGTCCCATGGAGAAAGAGTGCCCAGGACTCTCCTTCTGAGGTCCCGACAGACGGTCCTGGGTTGAAAGCAGTTGCGGAGTCACATTGGACAGCAGGGCCACCGCGAATGGCCTGCGCAGGCAACGGCTGGTTGCTGATGCGTAATCTTGAATGCGGTCGTCGACGATGACGTCCATGTCCTCGAGTCTACGCAGCTCGCTGGTGACTTGCTGCCATAGCGCCCGAGGCAGCCGACGCAGCTTGTACAGACAGGACTGTGGCAGTGCCGGAGACAACATCTTGGACGGGGGTAAGTTCCTGCACGACACTTCTCGTTTACGGCAAACTGCCGCGAAATGGCCTTGGATATTGCAGAAACGGCATTTCTTTTTCTTGGCCCGACACTTTCTAGCAGTCGCCAAATGTCCCAACTTGCCGAAGCGAAAACAGGGGCCTACATGACGCTTGGAAGTACGCTGTATCTGCTGGCAGTGAACGCAGTCCTGTACATCCGCTGACGAGCCCGCGCAGCCATCTTGGATGCGGGCGGTCAGCTGACTCGCGTTGGGGGGGGGGGGGGGAAGCTGCCGCCATGTTGAGTCGAATGCGGCACCAGCAAAGTAGCCGACCCGCCATTTTGTGCAGCTGCGACGCCATGTGCGACGCGTGGATGCCACCGCCGAGCGAGCCGAGCAGCCGCTCGTTTTTGTCAAACGCTGCATTGGCTTTTAGTAGTACCTCCCAGTCGCGTACAATTTCTTCAGCCCTGTGCAGCGTGAGGGCTTCCCCGCAGGACAGCAACTTGGCCCGGACATACGCGTTGGCAACCCCGTGAATTATCTGGTCCTGTACTCTGTCGTCTTACGCAACTCCGAACTTGCATGACAGGGCCTTTTCTTTGAGCGCAGTGACGAAGTCGAGAACCGTCTCGCCGGGCAGTTGTTTGCGGCTCGTGAACAGGTGCCGCTCGACTAGCACGTTCGTCGTCTCAGCGAAAAGCCCGCCCAGAAATTGCAGCAACGTGTCGACCTTCGTCGTAGTCTCCGCCACCGGTTCAGTTTTTCAATCCGTGCCCAAGCTTGACACCATCGCTTTAGTCTTCGTGTCCGAGTCTGGCGCCGCCGCCGTGCCGGTCGTGCTCGTAGCAATTTGGACGCCATGTGCGTCGAGCTCTCCTGCGCAGCAAAGTATTTTCGCTGGCCCTCGATGCTGAGCACGCAGAGAAGTGCCGACGCACGCCTCCCGTCTTCCCAGCCGCTTCCGCCGGCCGCCTTCAGGTGTACTTGGAAAATTTTTTTCCACCAGTGCCACGGAATACGAGGCGCGCCTGGCACGTCGAGGAACAGAGAAAGGTTGGCAAAAAGGGCCGCCATGCTTGCAGGAGGTAGGCAGTAGGGTTAGGCAGCAGGTGCGCAGTAGGCCTACGTAGGAGGCGTCGTCGTCGAGGAAGCCGGAGCAGAACAAAGGAAAGTCAGGCCGACGCCATTGCAGCAAGGAGGAAGGTCGCAGCACCGACACGCAGCAGAAAGTGTGGCTCGAAGTATAGTGCCACGTACGTCGTGCTCGTCTAGGCATTGCCTGTCGTAGCGTAGCGGTTCAACTACCTCGTCGCCATGTGTTGTGTAGGGCAGAGCCGCCGTGCTCCTCGGTGGGCCGACGAAGGGAGGACGACGCAGAGACGACTCGAGGCGAGACTGACGGGAGAGTGTCTTTCTTCGAGTGTCTGCTGCCGCGTTTATTCACGCGGTTATAAAGAAAGGGGAAAGAAGGCCATTGGCCAGCGAGATACCGGTCACATGCCCGGCAAGTCAGTGCCGGGTTGGTCGCAATACACAGGCATGGTGGAAGCCTAGCTCCACCCAGCGACATATACCCGAAACTTCTTCTTTCAACACTTCTTTCAGCTCGTGTTTTTCAGCTCACCATGCTGGATATGTTGATGAGCTGTTGCAAAGTGCCCTGAACCTCTGTGAACACTCATCACACAATGAGAGCTTTCAAAGCAGTGAGACAGCTCAGCCATGCCACATGTCACTTGCCTATGAACGGCCGTCAAACGAGCAGCGCATTGTTCAGAGGCGCACATGCCTTCCTGCAACATCGACCTCATGAAAAAACTGCAGTGAAGCAGTGACGCGTATTTAGGACTGCATCAAAAGCTTACCTTAGCAAAGAGAGGGAGCATTGGAGAAGACTGATGTATGACTCTGTCATGTATATACTCTGTCATGTATATACTCGATGTGTGCCAGCGAAAAATGCACATTTGAAACTTTGTGCACATGTGTGCCTTGTACAGTCCTTTGTGTAAAGGTATAGCGCCATAACAATAACTGCAGGCTTGCTCATCTAGATTGGAACACTAAGTCATGTTTCCAAACAGTGAAGCCTTTGTGTCCATTCATAAATCAATCAAACAAGACAGTTTCAATCCACTTTCATAGAAGCCTATATCTAATTATTTAGGACTGTGGCAGATTTTAATTTCGCAATGGCTGTGCTCGCATAACTTTTCAGTTCTTTTTACACTGAAGATGCGGCATTTGTTTTTAAAGCGCAATACGATTACCGCAGTTTTTGTTTTGCATTACCTAATCTCACATGTGTGCTCGCAGAGCTTAATACATACTTCTTGTGGTCTTTGTTTGTAATCTTGTATGCAGATCTTGTCTGTGAAAAAGGAAAAGATGTGTCGAAAGCAAAGCGCTTGAAGTGCTTGCTGCCAAGATCTGTTGACCGCAGGGAGAGGCACTTCACTGATGCATTCATAGCGTAGCAGCCCAATGACCTCTGCCCTCAAGGCTAGGAACAATGACAGCATATTGGCCTCGAGGACATAGCGTGGCGCCACCTACGTCGTGACGTCACTCATAGGATGCCGGGTCTTGTCGTCTGCTGGAGCGCCACATGTTGTGCGCTTTTGCCACCACGTGTTTTTGTTGTGGGCACCGCGCGTGCTTGATCCCTGTTTTGAATATCATTGCTACGCAACGAAGTGGTCTGACCTGACAAGCCGGATAAGCAAATGACTCGGTGCGCCCGGTGCACACCCGTGTATAAGTAGCATACTGAACTGCAATCGGGGCCTGAAGCCGGAGCAGCTTACGCCATGGAAGACGATGCGAATGATGTCGTGCAAGGTAAGCTTTTAAGTGATTACGAAATACTTTCCGCGTAAGATTTCTGAGACTTTGTATGAAACGAATGAGTGATCGTGCGACGAGCGAAACGTGCCGCCGAACAGTAATAGCACCGCGCGTGCACTAATGTCAACAAACGCGAGGGAAAAGTGAGCGGATGCACAACCACACACGCTTACATGTGCTGGTGGGATCTGCAATACACAGTGCCGATTTTTAGTTATGCTCCGATTTGATTAGCGTTCATCGCCGTTTCATTTTCCTTACTACGTACGTTTACTTTTTGCCACGTTAGTTTTCAATGCCTTCGATGCGAGCTTAAACGTGACAAAACGTCTGGGCAGTGTTGACAGGGAAGTAGAGAAAAATTTGGATGGTGCAGCCAGCAAGGTGTTCAGATTTGCCGATGATTATTTAATTTTGGCCTCGAATGTAGAAGATGTTTTCAGAAAGAGGATTGTTGACTTGTTTACTTCTAAGGGGAAAGGGTTGGTGTTCACTTCGGAAATTCCGTTTGAAAATAAGCTGCAATACCTGGATGTCAACTTAAATTTCCAGCCAAACCACATTTGTTGGTCTTATTCACCTCGTGCCGGGAAACCACTTTTAAACTATTCTTCTGGTCATTCAAAGATCGTAAAGAATGCTATTGCGGTGTCTTGCCTACAGTCTGCCTTAATGAAATCTTGTTTTCACTCAGTGAACTGTGCTTTTGCTTCGCAAGTTGAACGCTTAAAGGAGGCTGGATACCCCCAATCTGTGTTGCAGGCTTCGTGCGGGAGGCTTCTGAAGAAGCTGAAACAAGATAAACAACCAACTAGCGAAATAAGCAGGCAAAATGTTAGTTTTTCAAAAAGTGTCTACGATTCCTTATGTTCATGGCCTGTCTCATAGATTAAAAAAGGTGGCTAGTAATTATGGAGTCAAAGTAATGTTTTCCGCAAAAAACAAAATAGGCAGTGTGTGCTCGAGAGTGAATCGAAAATATGAGAGCGTAAAAAACGGTGATGTGTGCACCATAAAGCACAAGAACAAGTTTGTAGACTGCGAGAGTAAGGTCGTTTATAGATTACCTATGACGTGTGGGCATGTTTATGTGGGCCAAACTGGCAGATGTGTTAACACAAGATTAAGGGAACACATGAATAGCCTAAAAGGACGTCCCTACACACACCTAGCATTACACTGCAGCAAATGTGAGTGCAACCCCAGCTTAGATAATACCGTAACTCTGTTTAACCACCAGAACCAGACTTCTAGAGAAATTGCTGAAGCTTTTTTCATTGCACATCACAAGGATGATTGCATTAGTCATCCTTCAATAGCCCTATCAGACAAAGAGATACACCTGCTCTCTGCATTTTTGTGAATGGTTTTTTTGTTGTTGTTGTAGCGATGTGCGCTAAGGCAATAGTTGATGTGATTTGCGCAGTACCGTATGGTTTAAAAGTCAGAGTTTTTTCGATAATAAAATCAGTTGTTAGAAAGCGCTTGTCCTGTGTGTCTCTATGCTTCGTCCCCGTGTCATTTTGCGCTTTTTTATAAGATGAACCTTTTTCCAACTAGGCCAAACAGCCGTTTTGGTGACAAAACGTTTACGTTTCGTAAGGGCAGCGCCGCAACAGATCTTCGAGACGTGGGGGGCTCTTTTGTTCATTTATTTTGTTCAATTACAGTGAGCCTGCCGTTCTCCAGCATCAATAAGTTCATCGACAAACAGTTCGAGAATTCGCGGCTGCTAACAGAAGGCGAGTCTGTGTACGAGGCAAAGCACGTCGTGGTGTGCAGTGTGAAAGAGCGAAAACATGACGAGATTACCTTGGCTGCACTCGTTCTGCAAAGCTCAGCTATCATTAGCAAGGACCCCCCATGAGCTAGAAGTCAGCATAAAAGGAAGAGAAGTGACTGCAGCGTCCTGTACATGCAAAGCGGGGTATGGCAGAATGACAGGTTGGAAATATCCTTTATTTGCATGACAGAAGAAAAAGACAATGTAGCTTTAATTTCAATAATGTTGTTTGTGGTAAGCTTTCATTTTATTGCAGTTATTTTAACACAAATGCACATTAAAAGATCAAATTTTTGACATATCCATTCAAAAAGATGTGTAGTGATTACAAAAAGCACAAATGAAATCAAGTATTTATGAAATGTTGGGTTTTACACGTTATTTTTGATACTGACACATGGTAATTTGCCCCTCTTCTTTAGTCAGCACAAGTGCAAGCATATGGTTGCGCTGCTTCTGCACATCAACGCAAGGGAGACTTTCAGCACACTGTCCAAAACCGACTTACCTCAGCAATGGGGTAAAGCTCAAAAGGCAGGTGTGAAAGAGAAGTACCAGCCAAGAAAAATTGTGGACTTGCCAAGTTCGAAAAGGGTGACTATGCCATGTTTACTTTAATGTCAACCGTACTTGAAATAAGTGCAGGAAACAAATGACAGTGCCAATTCATAACATCTTACAGCGAGTTGTGGAGTTCTTCATTATAACATAAATAATGAAACCTTGAACGCTGTTTCAGTGAACTTAATGAAACAAAAACCAACATTTCTGAGTACCACATTTGTTATTAGTCATCAAAAATTGATGTGCATGATTCTGTTACCTGTTAAGAACCACAAAAAAAAGCAGTCGCATACTTTCTCCCTATAAACTTACCATTATGCACACCGTTATGCATAAGGAGCTAACAAACTGAATTTTACCAAACTCGTAGGCTCGGCAAGTAAACACAAAACGACAATTGACAGATAGTTTGCATGCTGCACTTATTCAGCCACCTCATAATGCTTTGAAAGCACACTGCATAGTTGAAACAACTCACTTGTTTTTTTTTTTTACTCATATTTATTAACAGCAAATGATCATTCCTGTTTCAGGCCAAAAAGGAGCATGTCATGTTGCCAGAAGGAGATATTCTGAAGAGGCTGCTGCATGGATTGCCCTACACTCCATCTGCACTCAGTCACAGTGAATGCAGTAAGCAAATACAATATTTACATCAGTTTTGAAATGTAGAATTTGCCTGTTTTCAACATGCCACCACACATAACATGTAATGCATAGTATGCACCATGTTTGAGATTTGCCTTGCTGGCACTGTCATTCTTTAAACCCTGCTTATGCCACAAGTCAACTTTAAGTTGGTGTGTACGGGCATATAGGTAATTACACCTATTCAATATAGCCTGAAAAGTAACAAGGTAGTGAATATATTTCTTTTGTTTTACTGTGAAACAGCAACGCAAAACAAGGTAGAAGAAGCTAATGATGCACAACGTAGGGAATGTTTAATCGTAGTCGTTTCGTCTAAAAACATTTGATGCTTAACTTTAAAACCTATCGACCGCATATGTTGTGTTGCAGGAAGCACACGTGCCAGCATAGCCATTGCCAGCTTCTCTTTGTTGGAAACATCCTGCACCACAGCAAAGGAGACCTGCCGTCAGGATCAACAACAGCAAATACCAAGCCCAGAAAGATATGTCGTTCAGGCCTGCTCGACACAACAACCGACAACTGCTGAAGGTGCCAAAGCAGCAGTTGCAGCAGGGGCCTCGTCAGAAGGGGACGTGTATGTTCAGGCATCTTCGACACAACCACCGGCAATTACCGAAGCTACCAAAGGAGCAGCTGCAGCACGAGCCTCGTCAGCAGAGGACGTGTATGTTCAGGCACCCTCGACACGACCACCGACAATTACTGAGGCTGCCAAAGCAGCAGTTGCAGCAGGAGCCTTCGTCAGCAGAGGACATGTACACTTACATCCAAACAACCTTCAAAAATGACACAATCAAAGGTGTGACCAAACTCACACTACAGCAAGCCGACTCGCCACTCTGGATGATGTATAGACAGGCAATGATCACAGCATCTATAGCTTACAATGTATACACTAGAATGAACACCGTAAAAACGAAAATCGGCCCTCACGACATGCGATCACTGCTTAAAACTGTAATGAGGGAGCAAAATGTGCAAACATCTGCCATGAGAAGAGGTACCCTGTTGGAAGAAGTTGCAAAGAAAGCATATGCAGCAGCTCAGTCATGCCATACAAATTTGCAAGTAAAGAAGAGTGGCCTTCTCATTTTGGCAGAACACCTCTGTATTGGGGCCAGCCCAGATGGGATTGTCACTTGTGACTGCTGCACTAGTAGGGTACTGGAGGTAAAGTGCCCTCTCAGCTTGGAAAAGTTCCAAGCGAAAGAAATGACCAAAGATGAGCCTCTGTGTTTGAAAAAAACTAGCAAATACTTTTGTCAAGTGCAGGTTCAGATGGCACTTGCTGAGCTCACAAGTGCTGATGTTTTTGTTTTCAAGGACAGCACGAGTTTTTTATTGTTTTCTGTAATGTTTGACGAGTCCTTTTTCCACACTGTTGTGGATCAAGCAGTCTACTTTTTTTAAATCATACGTACTGCCACACATTACGCAGTGAAGAGTAGTAAGGTCGAGCCTCAATTCTTGTGCACTTTTATTACGACATTGGGAATCATCATAACAAAACAACAAAGCTGTGCTTAACAACCACACCAGTTCAAAGCATGCACAATTAATTGTGAACAAGCAAGACAATGAAACGCTGCTTAAACAACAATTCATAATAAAAAATTTATGCTTTTAACAGCTATGCACAATCATGTCTAACAATGAAGCTCGCAGAGCAGCAGCTTTCATTGCAACTTCTAATCTGCAAAATTCATGCTTACACGAAAATTTGTGGATGGGCTTTGTTCGACAAAAGTGTTTAATGTTTAAAGGACCCCTGACAGCGAAATTTATGTGACTTTTTTACTGTAATTTGTAGCTCTGCGTCTGATTATCCCAAAATTGAATCGTAGATGGTCCAACGTATCGTATAATTAATGCAAGCATCGTTAATTATGGCCATTTTAGCGTCACTTGAAACGCTCGCTTGAAATCATAAGCGCCTCAAGTGGGAGAGCACCAAAGATTATGTGCACTCAAGCTGTGGTAACGTATTTGTGTCAGGGATCCTTTAAAAGTGCTCCTGAGTCAATATTTTAAGGCATGTATCATATGCAAGTAAAGGACGTTTTCGTATCCAGTGTCGTGTGAGTGGTCTTCACAGGAATATTCATTCGTTGCCACTATTTCACACGCCCATTTACTGCGCCAAAAACTTGTCGCTGGTGAATATAGGTTTCGAAAGATTCACAATCCCAGCAATAACTTGCATTATGTCATCGATATAAGGGAACAACTCAGTGCCCAAGTTGCTAGTCAAAATCTTGTACTGCTTGATGCGCTGTATAGCCCGTTCAACATGAACACGTGCGGCTGCTATACTTTGATTTTTTTCAGCGTCATGTTTTGACAGCTGCTTGCTCTTACGCAAGAATGGTGGCCTCACCATTTCGATGTGGTAATCCAGGCAAAGCTGGTCAATTAAAAAACCCTTGTCCACCATGACGCTGTCGATGGATGGGAGAAACTTTTCCATTATTTTGCTCTCCCTTGTGATGAAAGAGTCGGACGCTCTTCCGCCATACACCTGGCTTACATGACTGATATGGCCTCCTGGCGTCTCGCATATCAATACCTTTCCGGTATACATGCCCTTATACCAGCTGTACGTCAACAACTGAGACTCCAGATCTCTTGGCCGCTGCAGTGGTATCTCTGTGCAGTCTAGCACTGCCCTTACGCTAGTGTACTTCTTAAAGTGTACAGTTAAATTGTCGACAACAGCTTCCTTGCTAGGCCAGTACACGGCCTTCGCTAAAATTCCTGCTAGGGCAGTTACGGCGGACTTAAAAATCTCGGATGCTGTTGTGCGATGGATTCCAAAAAGCACAGAAATAACAGAAAAGGTCATGTTGTGGCGCAACTTAATGAAAGTCATGAGAACTGCATCCTCATTTGAGATACAAAAGCTTTTGCCCTGTGCTAGCGTGCGACTTTCCGTGTAAAGGTCGCAAATGTTGTAAAATAATTCAAAGCATGGCAGCCCAGTGAGTACGTTCAGCTCTTTTTCTTCTTGGATCTTCGAAATGCTCAACGGCTGGCTGCGCATCCTGGTGGAGGTGTCGACTTGAACCCCTATTTCTTTTGTCAGCGCTATGACTTCAGCAGGCATACCTGAGGAACAGAATTGGATTTATTGCAACGGTTACTGAACATAGAACCATAAAAGTATATGGGACAAAAAATGTGTGCAGATGCACTCAATGTAAAATTTGTAGAAAGTGTGGAGCAGTGATTCGCCTGCCCTTTAGCGACGCTCGCATTGATGGGCAATAGTGCACTGATTTTTCAAACATGCAGCCTGCTCATCGTACATGGCGGGAAAGAAAGCCTTCATTTGTGCTGCAGTGGAACCCCCCTCCCCTCCTCATTACCCTCACTTCCCTTTTCCACCCCCCTTGCTGTACATGGCTATGTCATAGATGGTTTCGCCTGCATGACGCAAGTGACATGAGACGACAGGCCTATCCCCTAAAGTGCTGTGCACTTTTCGTGCACTGCGGTTACCTTCATTGTCATCTTCAGTGAGGTTAAGCTCTTGATCAGGGATCTCCATTGAACTGGTGCTGGGCTGTTCCTCACCAGCGGGCAATACTTCCAACAAGCTTTTAGGGAAAGCCAAAGCCAGTGGTCTGTCCTCTGCAAATATAGGAGCAGTACTCATTAGCACTTAAGGTAACTTATTAATGGCACTACAGCATGGAGATGTAATTATGGTGTGATCACAACTATCGGTTGCACATTTTGTTATGAAATCTAGTCTACCAGAGAAGCATGGAAAACACTGATTTTTTGAGAAATCAGGATTTCTGCTGACCATTTAAGCTAAGGTGAGTAGTATAACAGCTTCATTTGGAAGTTATAGCTGATATTTGGTGCTACAAATCATGAAAGCATGTTTTGCATTCAAGATTAATTGATGCAACCAAGAAGCTATTCAGCTGTATGTGCACAAATTCTGTGAGTGCATCTGTACCCTTCTACATGAGGGCCTACATCATGAATGAATGGTAACAGTCAGGGCCATACCCAGGAATTTTTTTCAGGGGGTGCTTTTGGGTAGAACGGCTAACATTGGCAACTGGTGGTCGATGTGAAGGCGTGTAAATAATGTAGTATCACCCGAAAAGTTAAAGCATTAAAAGATTTCGGGGGGTGTCAGAACCCCCCTCATCCCCCCTCTAGTTACGGCCCTGGTAACAGTGTACATTCATTAGGCACTAATCCTTTATCAATGTACTCTGGTGGTTAGCTCAATATAAACAGAGCTCAGTCAACAATGGGAATTCCTACGCTTTATGAATAAATCAGAGTAAATGTGTGTGTCAAATGTCTGTGTCAGACTGTATCTCGGAGCAAAAGCCTCCGTCAGGCTCTGTAGCCTTTTGCTTTTGCTTCGTTTTTTCTGTTACATGTGCATGAAAATAAACCAAATCTCAAATCTAAAAAAAAAAAATCTAAAAAAAATGTAGGCACTTCTCAAGTTTGAGGAAATTGCTTCAACGTAGCTGAGAACTGTAGCCAATCGTACTTAGAAGAAACGTTGACATCCTTTTCCACAAGAAGGTAGTGAAGCTTGCAAATGTAAATGTAGTCGGGTATGCTCTATCCACATTGTCTCGACTTTTGAGAGTGAGTACGCCAAATAGCAAAATATATCAAGCCTATGCGACAAACCAGTGGGTTGACCTGAGTATTACACCAACGGGTTGATTGCAAGGAGTGCGTAGTCTACAGGATCTCCCATGCGCCTTGAATTACACAGGGCAGACAGGATGTTATGGGGAGAAAACAAATCGCAGCAATACAGCATAAACATTGCACCAATCTACACCCAGAAAGTGAAGGTAACATTGAAACCCTCAGAAACAAATGACAGTGATTACTGGATCAGTGCACAATCACCAGAATATGGTGTAATTGACAAACATGTCAGATTATTGAATGCGAAAAGTGTACAAGCTTGCTGTACAGTTCCTTGCAATGGGATATTGCCAACTTAAGACAGGCAGTAGTCAGAATTGCTGCAAAAGCCCAGGTCATTGCCTCTAATCAGGTATAATTGGAAAACAAAGAAGCTAGACACATTTTGTGTGGCGGGACCAACACAGCACCTGCAAAAACCGCACAACAAACATCACCTCAACAGATCACATCCATGTCATCCTGTACGTATATTACCAAGAAATAAAAGCTTCCGGATCTGAGAAAAAGTCTGAACCAGCGTAGAATAAGTTCACAAGGGCAAAATTACCGAAGTTATATGTGCACAGCTAGTATGGACACTGACGAAATTTGGCTCCCTCTCGCATCAGCAAAAAATGCGGGGGGACTTGGCTCGTTTATCGAACTAGCGTTGCTCGTACCTCTGGATGCATGCGGGCATAAGCCCGTTGGTGCGTGATCACTTGAAAGAAATTACTGCATATTATGGATATCAAATGTATCGCTATGAAATCGGGTAGCGTACGAGACAAGCGTCGATTATTTTTGCAAAAACAGAATGTGGCTGAATAGACGGACGCTCCTCTTCGTCGTCACTATCACACCTTGTTATTTCTCGGTTCACGTTCTTCACAACAAACTTGGTCAAGCGGTGAAACCACACTTGCTCACCTTTGTTTTGCGCCTGATTTGGACGGCGCTCGGGGCGTCGCGGGTGGTCCGAAGGGCGCACAGGAAGGTTCAGGGACGGGACAGCTTCGGGTGTAAGCCAACGCCTCCTCCAGCCTACCACAAATCAGCTTTCATTAGTTACACGGGTGATAAACGGCCGCGATAAGCTGCCGAGAGCGCTCGCGAGCACATGTGAGCTGTTACTTACCGAACATCTTAGCTGCAGCGGCGTACACGAAATCCTCGTCACGAAAATGCTTGCTGCAGACCCGAGAGTTTGCGTTGGCATCCTTTCCCATTTTCAGCTTCACCAGCCAAGCCTCCCTTATTTTCTTACACTTGGGGTAATGGTGAAAACTTACACCGGGGTCTGTCGCATACGTCCGGCACTGCGGCACCGAACAGTATACCACCATGCTGAAGCTGCTCGCACACAATCCAGCACAGTTTGTTCGGTGATAATAACTCCAGGTGGTCAAAACTGCGCTTCACAAGCTGACAATTTAACGCCGTGCACTGCGATTACACCCGAACGTCGCGTTCCACAGCAACTACGTAGCAGGCGAGGCGGGAGCATCCTATGTGTGACATCAAAACGATCGCAGCGCCGGCCTCTCCAGTGGAGGCCCTCGAGGCGAATATTGATTGTTTTTCTGCCCATTCACTGCTGTGAAGGGCCTGGCCAGCCCGCCGTCCTTACTTCATTCCGTCGATACCTGTGAACCTCCGGCTGTTCTTATTTTGTTGCGCTTACATAACAATCATAGTGGTCTATGCAAACTTCTCCGAAGCAAACCCATCCTCATAAAGCAGGATGTCGGGACAGGGTGCTGTCTGAAGGAACGCATATTCAGCGGATGTTGGCCAAATTATGCATGTCACTGTGCTTCGAGTGACACTTACGCCAAGAACAAGGAACAGTGGGCCAAATTGCTAAAAAGTGCTTCACTAGCAGACCAACTTTGGGCTGTCCAGGAGGCCCGCGAGGCAGCGGAGAGCTACGGGCTTTCTGTCCCGATGTGGGAGGTGCCCTCTACACCTGGCCCCTAGCCGAGTGTCCTTCAGGACCCCTTTTCGGGCAATAAATTTTCACCACCACCACCACCCCAGCAAATGCACATATAATTTGCAAATGATCTAACTTTGCTGCATGTCAGTGTCGCACGCAGTGTGGTTTATAGTGCTTGACTGCACATGCAAATTTCAACATTCACATAAATGACCTTCCAACTATATTTGCCATTGTGTTTTATTTTGCGACATTGCATGTTGACCGAAAGAGATTCCGAAGGCTATCTCAGCAGTAAAATTAAGATTTGGGGGGTAAGCACTTGTCATACAAGGGATGTTGGCACCAGCAGCTATTGTAGCTGTTTAGTTTTTTGCCATATCATAGGCATGAAACATTGCAAAATAGTACAAGGAGCCACTATTCCCTATTAAACAGCATTAAGTATTGACCTAGGAGTTTTGAGGAAGTATATTAAGGTGCATAATGAACATGCGCATAATGCACATTTTTGTTTCTTGGCTTACACTGCTGCATCTACCTATTTGCAGCATACAGCTGCGGCACTTTCGGAGCTAGTGATACCAAGGCAAGACTGGCGACCATGCTTACCAAGGAGTAGTGCTTTGCAATCGTTCAATATTCCTGTTTTAGCATAGGACATGCATTTTATTTAATTAATATATATTATTCAATAAAAACAGTTAATTCAGCATTTGTGACCTTGTGTATTTGCACACTAGTTACATGATTCATTACTAATAGAATAGCTAAGTTTTCTTGCTTATACAGCATATGAGAAAGTCTAGCTAGTACAGGAGCATTTTTAATCTATTAGCATTAACACATTAGTGCAAATGAGCAGCAGGTGCCCATTTATAAGATACATTAACATTTTTTTTTTGCTTCCATTTCTAAGCAAAAACTACTAGTTAACTTCACCTAGCAAATGTCAATCTCATTTATGCATGGCATGTAACTGTAATCATATTGAAGCATAACTGAATTCTGTGCTGAAATATGGTTAGAGTAAGTAATATGGCTACTACATAGGTGTCCCATCTAAATATATAGAGCCAAGCTGTTTAATGAAAACCATAGATTTAAAAAAAAGCAGTACTAAGATAAACTATACCCACAGCTAAGTCAGACTTCTGATGGTTGTACACCATAGGCATAAAAATTGAATCTTATTGCGTCTTCCTTTTTGAATATCTTTTTTTTTTATTAGTTCTGCTAAATTAAGGTTAGTTGGGACAACTTGTGTAGCACTAGCTCACAAAGAATGAAAGGCTGAAGTGTATAGCAGAAGTGTGCGCATGGTAGTCTGGTCTAGCTTGTATGAATCCATTGCAGTAAACAGCGGCAAAAAATGAGACAAAGTACACAGAAAGGAATGACAAGAACATGCACTGATTTACAACTCGTCTTTCATCATAAAAGACATAAAAATATAAAGTCACGCGTATGTACAGCTAGTGCATGGGAAAAAGAACCAAAGTTTTACATGCAGGTAACAGATGCACACATTGCACTTATATCCCTCATGGCAATCTAAGAAGCGACATCATGCAATGTCACAGAAGCGTGACTGACACATGCTTCTAACACTGCATGATAGAGAAACATCGTTTCTTAATTACTCATGACGTATATGTAGCATATGTGTGTATCTTGGATTTCTTGTTCGCAAGTAACATTGGGTCGCCATGTATTTTCTTTGCACATATGCACATATGCTCTGTATATTTTGTCTTTTCTGATTAAAGCGCTGTTGTAAGTCAGCATTTGTGCTTGTCATACCTTTCCGTGTGCTTTGCCTAGTTTTTAACGCGATAGCGTTATTAAAGAGCTCGTTTCGCAGAAATTCCGGCGTCGGCGTCGTTGGTTGTGAGCGAAAAATCATCTTGTCCGTGGCCGAAAAATCATCATCTTGTCCGTGACCGAAAAATTGAGAAAGATGCAAATAAAATAAATAATAAAAATTTTCGGGTCCGAGTGAGGATCGAACCTGGGTCGTCTGCGTGGCAAGCAGGTGTTGTACCACACAGCCATGCCTCTGCTTGGAAATAATGTGAAAATAACTTCCTCTGCTTGGAAATGCAGTGAAAATAACGTCCATGCTTCGCAAACGCAAGCGTCCTTCATATAGGCGTCGCAATATAACATGTAATATCCCAGGAATATTACGTGGTACAAGCGTACATTGCCATCGGGCGTCAGAATATGTGACTATCATAATGATTTCATAGTTTAAAGCCAGCCACCCATTACAAACGGCACACACCTTACTGCGCGTATTCCCTTAACACCACGTAGTGGGTGCATTGCAAGTTCGAAAACATTTCCCACATTTGCCGCGCGTAATTGCTCCTGGTTTAAAGCATACTACCCATTACATAGTATGCACTAAGTGATTGAAGTAGGCACTAGGGACGGGATATCGCTATCGCGTTCAACTCTTAAAGGCGAAGCTTAAGGGTCCCCCCAATTTTTTTTTGTTGTTTATTGGGATAAGGTCCATTCATTAGCTATAAAATGGTCTACAGAAACTGTCGTATAGGCAACCTGTAGAGCATAATCTGCAAGAAGTTTAAAGCCACAAGTTTATAGACAATCTATTTACTGGGCTATAGAAATAGTCTCATGGATAGTCTACAGATATTAGTTTTTAGACATATTGTTACAAGCCTTGATTGAGCATTCCTTGTTGTTCATCATGGCTATATAAACAAAAGCAAAAGTATATAAATTTATATACTTTTGTCTATAAACATTATGCAGATGTCGGTTTACAAGACGGTTTCTGGCACATGCAGTAAAGCACTTTTGCCTTGAGTATTCTT
>JALIZH010025623.1:0-23639 GCA_030522465.1 Rhipicephalus appendiculatus
TATTTCCGTGATGCGAATAGGTCAGCGAAGTCTTGGTGCACCCGGGAATAAAACACTTTCTTGTTAAAAATTGTCGCAGCTGGTGACTATACGTGATACCTTACGCAACCAGAAAGACACTACTGACAAGCTGTGCCACTGATGTCGCGGACCACGTGTTATATCACGTTATTCTCCGCATAGGCGCCCCACGACAGCTCCTGACCGACCATGGCTGCTCATTTCTTTCAAAAGCCTTCTACGGTATGCTTCGCTTGCATTCTAAAAAAACAGTCCGCCACGGTGGATCAGTGGCTAAGGTGCTCGGCTGCTGACCCGAAGGTCGCGGCTTCGATCCCGGCCGCGGCGGTCGCATTTCGGTGGAGGCGAAATGGTAGAGGGCCGTGTACTGTGCGATGTCAGTGCACGTTAAAGAACACCAGATGGTCAAAATTTCCGGAGCCCTCCACTACGGCGTCTCTCATAATCATATCGTGGTTTTGGGACGTAAGACCCCAGATATTATTATTATATTCAAAGAACACAAGTTCACCACTCTCTAGCACCCGCCAACAGAAGGACTAACCGAGCACCTCAATCGCGCGTCGGCCACAATGCGATCCACCTATGTTTACCGCTGATTGTCATGATAGCGATAGCCCATTGCCTTATGCAAAAGTCGTGCAAACTGTCATGCCACCGGCTGGCTTTTGCCCTTCCTCTCTTTGTTAGCCTTCATCCACAGTTAACGTTTCACACACTTATACTATCAGATAACGCTCACTTTTATATTGCCACGCGCGTTTCTGATTTTCACAGTTGCTGTATGCGGTTTTCGCCCACAAAGACTGTGAGCAACACTCATAGCAAACCGCGCCTCTTTGTTCGAGAAGCTTCGCAAATGTTGTAGATCATTTTTGTTAAGATGCGCCCAAAACGTGAACACTCGAGCTTATTCCAGAGCTTGCGCGACAACCAGCGATAAGGCTGGAATATTCGATGCCACACTTATAAATGCCGACGCGCTTCACCGCTCGTCAGTTGATCGATGGCCGACGCTCCGTTCGCCGCTATCAGTGCCAGTGCTTATTGCTGTAATCTGACTTTCCGTTTACCGGCCACCAGTTCGGCCTAATAAACAGTTTCATCTTGAACATACTGACTGCTGCTTGGGTCAACGTCACGATCACGTGACAATATACTACGCCCACGATGCAACTGCTCAGGCTAAAAGAGCTCGTCCGACAACACGGGATCACCTCTTTGCCTCAAAGGTGTCTCGGAAAGCCAACTACAATAGCAACAACAGAGTAGCTTACCACTCGCAGGGTTCTTCGCTCCTGCTTTGCAAATCTTGTCGTTACGTGGGCCCGTCGTCGAAGCTTTTTTCTCGCTTCTCCGGTCTTTACAAGGCTCTTACGCCAGCTAACCGAGGTCGCATACGAGACCACATCGTTGGACAGTGCATCGTCATCGTTCGCACCATCTATTCATATCGCGCTTGACTCTCATCTGAAAACGTACGTCTTCCTACACGACCGTACTTTTGTTTAATAACCCAGGCGGTACTCCCACAGGTGGAAGTTGCATGTTACAAGTCATCGCGAACAAGACATTACTCCAGGAAGCAGGGGCTACGCCCCTGCTTCCTGGGGCGTAGCCAGAAATTTTTTTCGAAGGAGGGGGGCACCTCCTTGATTTCGTGGGGGCGGAGACACCTCCTTGAAATGGTACTTTTTCGCTGTGCATGCCAGGGCAAAAAAAAATTCAGGAGGGGGGGGGCACGGGCCCGGTGTGCCACCCCCTGGCTACGCCACTGCCAGCAAGGCGGTGAAAACGCAGCTTAGGTGAAAACGAGATTAGGATAGCGCTCGTGTTGGTGTTGTTCCGCCATCTTTGCTGCAGCTGCTTCTACATTACCATATTTTGTCAATACATTTGTTTCTTGCCTTTGAATACTCTTACTCCCGTGACTCTAGAATGCCCAAACTTCTCACCTTAGCCTCGGATCCACGACGGCGTTGTTGCCGTTTCCCATGGGATTCGTGCAGCACTGATGCCACGATGTTGGTGAGAGATGCTTTGCCATGCATTCATTGTACTGGTTGCTCCACATGGAGTGCTGCTTGCATTGCGGCAAAGGCACGTCCCACAGCTTAGTTCCCAAGGCAGCCAGTGCTTTGGTCCTCATAAAGTTAACGATCTGGCTGATTGCTGCGACATTCGCATATCGATATTATTCCGTAATGTAACAGATACATGCAATGTATGGAAGGTAGTATAAAATGTGGCAGCGAAATAAAAAGAACATAGAAACAACGACAAAAGTGTTCTTTACGTTTTGTGCTAAAGTCAGGTATTATCTAAAAAAATATCTGGACTGAGAATAGCCACCAATGTAATGTCCTAAGACGAGCAATACTAAAATGTTTGCTTTTATATGTCAAGATCACGATATAAATATGAGGCAAGCCGTAGAGTGCACGCTTCAAAAGAAGTTGTGGTTAGCTATTTTGTATTGCTAACCGAATGCTTACCAAATCGTGATTGCCATATCGTTCACTACCTGCAAGTAGTAAATGCGAAGCTCGCAACTTTGCTGCTCACACATTTTTGAGTGCTTAGATCTACTACCTGCACGTAAAGTGATATAAAAAATCATTATCTTTACCGTTATTTCAGTAACCACCTTGTAAATGAGTTACTGGCATCACTTGATAACAATGCCGCAAAAAATAGGCTTGCACCTATTTTGTCTATGAGTCCCATTGAGATTGTCGTATCACGCAAAATTTGTTCGAAATTCATAGGCTCAAATAAATAGACATGTGAAGCGCCATGGTTGGTTTATTTCTGGGCTTTTATAATCCGGAATGGACTCAGGCAATGAGAGGCGTCATTGAATGCTGTTGTCTTTTTGCAGCAGTTATTATTCGCTTATTTCTTGATGTATATGCCCTGGCAAACACACCGCAACGACATCTTCCGGTAACCTACCATAAACTACCGCACACAAACATTCGTCTAGGTTTCCGCGCGATCTGCACTGTGACACCTTCAAGCACCTACAAGTTCACATGTAGCCCCTGCTTTGAGGTTACACAACTAATATCGGTCATCAGCTATGGCCTTAAACATGTAATGGATGTTTTGAACAGAGATACCGACACCTTGCTATTCGCTCATATATGTGTTTTCACGAGGCACAAAACTTATTCCTACTTAACAAATAAATATATGGTTGACGTAAATTTTCTCTAAGACTGTTCCAATTACAGCATAACATACTACGGCCACTAGAGGCAATCACATTTACTATCGACTGACGCCGGCAAGTAGAAACCTTTCCTAAACTTGAGAGTATGAGTAACAATCACAACCTTTACTACGTGTCATAAAATTATAATAGCAATATGTAAGAGAAATGCAGTACATAGAGATGTAGGAGGTAAATGGAGCACTTTATACGGTGCCACAGTTTTTGAGAGTGTAGACAACACCTGTATAAGCTTAGCTACCTGGGTTATTTAATGTTCGCCTATAACTAAGCACACAGGTATACTCGAATTTCGCCTTAGCTGATATACGCCCGCCGTGGCAAGATCTCAAAATGGCGTACTTGACCTCAGCAACCCGACACATTGACCAATTCGCTACAATAGCAGGTGTCTTAAAACCAGGCGGTGTTTTTGAAAACCGATACTTTTAAATAGCCGCCTTTTCAATTCGTTTTGTCAACAAAGGTTGTTTGAGAGGAATTAATGGGCCGAAGTAATAAGCTTAGTGCGATGCCGAAACAAATTTTTACGGAGGTTCTTTAGATTACGCCTCGATGCAGAATGATGTTGATAACACTGCAATACCTTGCGGACAAGCTTTACTAGTATAACGCAGGCAACTTGAATTTATTCATGAACGGGCTAAACACACTTTTATAACGCTTCATCAGTTACCAAGGGGCCGCTGAGTTGAGCATGAAGATATCAGCCAATGAACGCAACTGTAAATTTCGTACTAAGATATCATGAGCCCCTTAACTTATCATGAGCCCCGTACTAAGATATCATGAGCCCCTCAATAAGTTCCCTCAGCAGCTTTGAACACCGCGTATACACCTTCACAGTACACGTATTGACCCAAAACGTGTGGTATCGCGTCCAGAGTCGATTAACTACCTTTCAAATGGAGCACATTTTGTAGCGAGAGCTACATTGGCCGTATTCTCGCCTTTTCGCTGTGGCCGGTGGCCATACCGCGAGCTGAGCCGTTGCCTAGCAACCGCCGCTGCTGGCAGCGCCGCTCGCCGCGCCATCTGGCATGATGTCAGAGGAGGAGCCGGTGAAACCGCGTTGCAACAACAGAGGAGGAGCCGGCATTGCATCGTATGTATAGGAGGGGCGTCTCGGTGGGATTCGTCGGCAGAACTACACCGGTTCCTTACGCTGTAAAGCGGGATCTTCTGCTTCAGTAGAAAGTTCCTACACGTTGCACAAATACTCGCCACCGGCCCTAACAACCAAACTCAAGTTCTCAGACGTACGAAGCTAAGCGATAAAGATGTAACCGTAGAGTGAACCAAGCTAAGCAATAATATTGACCGTGCGTCTCGCTACGCACCCTCAGGCATAACTGAGTTAAACCACATCCAATTTTTTCTTCCTGCCGGTACAAGCGATCCGTGCAAATGAATTTAACTTCTCGCTTTCGCAGACGGTTCTGCCTACGGCGTCGATGGCTTTAATAAACAGGACTGAAATGCTCGTTTCTCGAAGTACTGTGAATGCAGCATGCGAAGTAGAAACTAATAAAACGTGACCTACAATGTCTGATCACAGTACCTAAGTATTTGCTGCAGCTGTCAGATTTCGTCGCTAGCGCCATCCGTCTCATATTTGGGCGACATTGTTATGAACATACACATTTGTCTAGGTTTCACGGGTCACTCCTTTTATTTGCATCAAATTTATTCCAATGAACAACTAAATAATACAAAGAACAGAAATGTAAAGATGGCTTTTTTTTTACCTTGGGCTGCCATTTTTGGGTCATCCGGGTGGGAGTAGTATCGGGGATCCAAGATCGGTGTGTCGTGGTAGTTTTTGCTTCGGAGCTTGATAGATCCTCTGCTCTTCAAGCGGTTCATCACAATGCCGATATTAAACGCATTGCTTCCACGCTTAGGCTTGAAGTATGCGTCGTATATCTGCAGTATCAGAAACGAAACAAACGTCTGAGGCGTCAGATATGTTGTGGCTGCGCCATGTTGCATCTATTTACCATCCATTTCTTGTAGAATATAAAAAAAATCACTTAGCTTAATAGCCATACTCTCTTACGCAATCATTACGATTATAGGCCACAAAGTTAACCACGCTTCAAGGCGATGAGTTCAAGAATCCGCTCAAATGACCATTCTTTTGTTCAAATGTAAGGATGCACAATGCATTGCAGAAAATGCGGGTGCCCAGAGAATTTTCGGGCCTCTCAATTTTGTTTGTGCACCCAGATTAGTTAAAGCGAGAAACACCTAAGCAACTTCATATTGAAAAGGCGGGCTCCTGCTGAGTAGGTCGGGCATTTCTCCCTGTAATCGATTAAGGGATACCTCTTTAGAACTGTATGGTGGGTATCTCTACGGCTTGCTACGGTAGAATTTTATCAAAATTTCTTGTTTGAGATACGGCAGCACTGCATTTAAAATAGTGGGAAAATTTTTTTCTTGCTTTACTGAACGATGCCTCATGTATGCATAACCTGCACTTTGTTTCGACAAGTCGCAGTCTGAATTGAGCGTATCTGCTTTGTACTTGTTATGTTTTTGTGTAGTGCCTGTCTTTATTCTAGCATACACGATTCCAATGGTACAAAACGCGTTTCATAAAATTCTCATTTTTATAGCACTTGGCTTTTCGTGTAGCGAGATTTTCACAAATTCTTGCTAAAACTGGCCCTATTATGCAAGAATACCCTTCTTTTCCACGTGGTTTAGTTCCTCCATAGGACTGACTTCGATTCTGCGTGTGCTTCCCCGGAATTGTGTGTTGTAACCTACGCGAAGTACCAATAAGCGGGGGTGCAGGACTAGATTACAAATTGGCTTTGCCGGAAAATAATGTCCTCACTGAGGTGCGCAAGTCTCGAATCTTTGCTACTACAGAACGTTTCACAGTAAGAGTTGGTCCAAGTCATCGAACCCCGTGCTTGACAGAAGCTTCCAGTTACGTGCATTAGAGTATATTTATCCGATGATTTTTTTAAAAAGCAAAAAAAAAGTAAGTTGGCATTATTTTTTTTGTAGGAATAAATCATCATATGTCATGGTTCTTTCGTAAACTGTTTCACTACGTGGTAGATTGAGAATACGCATGTAATGGCATGCATGTGCAGAGAATAGCATGTCGTGACTTGAATCGAGTTGCACGTATTTATGCTATGTCATGATACACATAGCATGCTCTATACGAACCGAAGGGCGGTGTCGTCGTTTCTGTACCGCTTCACAAAATGTGCATGACATGCTATGCATACATGAAAAAGGCGAATAAGTGGTATACACTTGTTCTACATGTGACGAGATAAATTCTAAAAACCTATAAATTAAGACATGATGTTGTACGCTTTGCAGCACCCTCCATTAGGTGGTGAGCAAATCGGATGGCACGCGACCACAAGAGAATAAAATAAAGACGACGCTTGTCTGTCACACGTGAAACCACGGCTAGTGTTCCCAGGTTGCATCGATCCTCGTTCAGCCGTCTCTTTCCTTCGCTTCCATGGCGTAAGCCTGCAAGTGCGACCTAGGACGAAGATAATGACTGATTTGAACGCAAACTCCATTGAAAAAGCCTCGCCTCTGCAGGATGTCTCGAGAGTACAACTGCGTCTACCACCCTTCTGGCCCAGCATCCTTAAGATTGGTTTCTCCAGAATGAGGTACAATTTTCTGCTTAGCACATTGTCCTGGTAACGACTCGGTAGTACCATGTCGTCTCAGCCATGCCTCCTAATGCTGTCGAAGAGCTCTCGGATGTGCTCTCCAACCCCCCGGGCGCTACAGCATATGAACACCTCAAAATAAAGGTGCTCGATCGATTCAGGCTGTCGGAACACAACCTCCTCCAGCAGCTCCTTGCAAAGGAAGATCCTTGGCGACCGGCGCCTCTCCCAACTGCGGCGCCGATTGCACAGCGTCTCGGGGAGAACGACATCGTTATACACACAGCGTTGCTTCGCGAACTCTTCCTCCAACGCTTTTCCCCAGCCCATCCGCCTCGGCCTCGTTGCAGCCGGCAACGTCAACCTCGATCGCCTGGCGCAGCTGGACGATAAGGTACAAGAAGCAACCTCCCCGATCCAGCGCAGTGGTCTCACCACCTGCAGACACAGAGACTTTGCGCTTTGAGACTCGCATCGACAAGGTCGCCGTCTCAATTGCCGCATTCCGGAGCCCCCTCCAGGAGACCCGTTCTCCTCGTCCCAATCATTTCGCTCTTCCACGCTCATGCCAAGCTTGAAGTCCCAGCCCTCCACCTTCTCTGCCAGTACCACTGGTGTTACCGACAACGACCCACGAAGTGCACACCTTCTGTTCGTAGCCGGAAACGTCCGCCGGGATGACTGACGGCAGCGTGTGCTCTCGCTTCTCGCCCCAGCTGCATTTCCATGGTAGCTGGCTAGTTATCTGGGTTCCTCTTGGATACGGACGCAAGAAAAAGCGTTATGCCCCCGACAAGACCGATCTTTCCAATTCACTTGGGCAGTCACGTCGCGCAGCCAAGGCCTTCTCTATAGCGGCGTACCGACTCCAACCTCTCACCCTCTGCTTCGACATTTGCCGCTTTTTCCGGTTCAGGCAATCATCGGGTCGCATGTCCCCTCAGACTTCGTATCTGATTTGAGCGTGTGGCGTCGCCGCTCTCAGACGCATTTTGATAGGTACCTAAGGTTTATTGCATGACATGCATTCACGACCAAGACAAATGACGCGAGGTACACCTCTCCTACAAGGGATGAGATGAATTGCGTAAATACATGAATCATGATATCGTGTTGCACTCGTTAATTTAGCTCGGATGTCAAAATAAGCATGATAGAACATAAATTATACATGCGTGTTATGGCGTGCACCGTATTTACTGGCATATGAGCATTGGCTGTGTCGCTGTCCGCTACTGTTGGAGAATACTGTTCAATATTGCCTAACTTCTGGAGACGTTGGCTAGCGCTGACTATTTTTTTTGGTAACATAATGTCATTTTTGGGTAGTGCTTATTAGACCTCACTCTTGACTATGTGCTGCCATTGTGCAATAATTAATAAATCTCTACTATATCACAGCAAGACCACAAGTTGGGCCAGTTGGTTTTCGTTCATATTTGGAAATTTGGTTGAAGCGCTACTATATCGTGCGGTCTCTCAGCTTTGTAGCGTGGCGTTCCAGGATTCCGCCGGAACGCGCCAGCGAACGTTGATTACTGCAGGCTTCACTGTAAAGCGCGCGCTGCCGCACTGGCACTTACATCCTGTCGAACGCCGAGGTCCTGTTATGAACCGCTCGCCTTCAACACTTGCACCGGATACACTGAGAAGGTACAGCTGGAAATCTGGATACTCCCTTGACCCATAGGATGTGTTCATGAAAGCAGTAGCTTCTATTGCGGCCGGAAGAGAGAATGGACCTGCGCAAGCGAGAGCACTCTTAGGCACGACGTAGTGGTGACAGAAACGTTAAAACATTCTTGATATGATTGGCCACGCAAATATACTTAACAAGTGAATAAATTGGTTATAGGCTACGAGGGTAAGAAAAATGAAAAAGTCACAGTTTCACCGCAAGAGTGAAGCAATGAATGCGTTAGCAAAAAATTGTAATGAAAACGCTTGTTTAAGAGAATTCTCTTCGCGTTGAGAGCGCAGCACGTAGAAGGGTACACCGGCCCCCCCGCTGTCGGCCGCAGAGAAGGGGAGATAACGCGCGCGCCCGCGCCCGCGCTCGTAAAATCGAACGTCCCCCCCCCCCCCCGCCCGCTGTCGGCCGCCGAGAAGGGGAGATAACGCGCGCGCCCCCCGCTCGTAAAATCGAAGGTCGCTCGAGGGACCCCCCCCCCCTCGCGTCTTTTCACGCTCACGAACGACGGGCGGGGCCGGTTATATATATACATATACGGCAAATGACGCCGACGCCGACGGCGAAAACCAGCGGCGAGTGTCCATATAATTGCTATCGCAATAAAACTGGTTGCTCTGAAGTGTCACTATTCAGTTGATGGCCGGTTAGGATTCATTACGTGCACTGTAAAGATGCTTTGCGAGCACGTTAGCTCAACCTCGGTGGCACGGTCGATGGAAGGTCTGCAGGTCGGTCAATAGAATTGTTACCAACACACCAACGGTGTTCGCAGTTCTGGACGTAGACCTCACGTCCCTAAAAAGTCAGGCATGGGAGTGATTATGACCATCCGGGCTGTTTTTATATGCTCCCAAAACATGTTTAATGTGTACGTAATGCATTGGGCCACCAATTTTATGCTGCCACTTCATTGACAGCTATCCGTTGTTTTCAATTTTAACAACGTAGCTGTTTAAGCCGACCGTTAGTCCATGTAGATTGAACAGAACTATGATCATCATGAACTGGCATGCGCTCTTTTCACCCCCCTTCTTGCTCTTCGTCTTTTGCTTCGCTCCCAAAACACGTGTGGGCCGATTTGTGTTACGTGCGATCCAGTGACTCCGATGCGAAGAAAGAACTAGTATAGAGAGGGAGGAAAATAAAGGTATTGGAAGAACAAGAGAGAAATTTTCGGCGAAAAAAAATTTTGGCCGTGGTGTGATTCGAATTCGCATACCCGCGATGCGAAGGCGAGCACCGTAACCACTCTGCTATCCAGGCACGCGAGCATAGCTTAGCATGTCCTGCCTTGTATAGTATAGCATAGCAAGGGGGAAAAGACCTGCTTGGCAAAAAAAATATATACAGATAGCGTGCAAGGCGCGGCAAAAATTAGCGCACCTTACACTTGTGGTGCAAGGCTAGAGAAACGGTGGAGCTGATCGGCACCTAGCTTGTTCTGGCCTAATAAGGTGAGCATCACCAGCGACTACCTTACAGACCCCTCACAACCGACTAGCCTCACAGAACCCATCTTACAGGCCTACCAAGGACTGAAGGCTGAGTCTAGCCTAATCCAATAAAGTATAACTTAGCCAAACTAGGTTTCTGATTGGGCGCCATTTGGTAATGCCTCGCAAAATACTTGGCAGAAACAAGCATCACCTCCCAAAGCTTAGCAAAACAAGGCGTCATCTCGCAAAACATGGAAAAACCTAGCAACAACTCACAAAATTTAACGAAACCAAGCATCATCTCTTAAAGGCCAGCACCAGCTAGGTGCCCATCAGCTCCGCTGTTTCTTTACTGCCTCGCGACTAGTGCAAGCAAAGCTAATTTTAAAAAAGCACTACTTTCCTCGGTTATGCAGACATAACACCAGTTCAATGGTCAATGGTTGTTTTCGTGGTAGATCACGAACTTTAGTTGCGGTATCATTCTTCGATTACGAGTCACGACGCGTAATCAGGGTCCTATAGCTTTTAACGGCTCCATTGGCATGCTCTTAGTAAGATGTGGCATAATTAGCTCCGGTCTTAGCTTGATATGTCTTAATTAGCTTGGTTATAGGATGTCCTAACTAAACTTGCTAGGTGTACTGCCCAGACAATGAACTAATCAGCCGAGCGTGCATGTTCGGGCAGCGAGCAGACGATGAAGAGCATGAAGAGTGCATGCGTCGACCTAGCAACGCGCTAAAATGTACAGGCCAAACATCATGACTTATAGACGTGGCCTCGACAATAAGCTCAGGCCGCGGTGTTGTAAGGCGCTAGGCGGGAACAAATCTCAGAGTCCACAGTGCTGATTATTCTGTAGGGTAATTAGCGCAGACATTAAACGCTTAGAATTGAATTTAGACATCCCGCACCATTAAAAACATCGTTAGTAAAATGTTTTTTGACACATTTAGTGCGTGGGGTCACTTCTGCACTCATTGGAACGACAAATAAATGAAAGAAGATGTCTCAGGTATGAAAAAACCACCCAACTTTGTTGACCATCCTTGAAGTGCCGCTGCGTTCCATCGTAACTGATGGCACGCAGCGCGCGGAGGGATGCATTTGGCCTTTTTGTACTGTTCACTCGTTGATGAGGGGCTGTCGCCAGAGCTCGGAAAGATTCGATGTCTGGCCAAACTCGGGCCATGCTAGTTATCACCTTCAGCACCCATATAGTATTTGAGCCTTCTTTTGTAATAAAACAAAGCCCAACCACTTGACATAATGGCGCACCGGAAGGGGGGGCATTTAATGTAACTAAGTGAAACGGAACTGAGCAGATGAAGCTGTCCTGCAAAAGAATGCATAATTCTGGCTCAACCAATCAAGTATTAGATGAAACAAAGGGCATCTTCAAGCGACATGTCTTGTTAGGTAAAAAAAAGAAAAGCCAGCAAACAGTGAAGACATCTACAGGAGTAGGGGCGTCATTTGCTGTTCTTAATTGAAGTGTGCTACTTGTGAGATAGACATGTGAAAATGCGCGGAGAAACATCCTTCCTCAGCGAAGGGACTTATCGCAGATTGCGCCCTCTAATAACGAGAGTGTAAACGATGTTCTCATCATACCGCCCCGTATTTGCGTACCGGTTTTCAATAAAGCGAACTCGGCGGCTGCGGTGGCAGTTTGCGGCCACACCACCACGTTCTTCGTTGTGGTGGCCGCCATGCCGAGAATTAAGAGGTGGTCCTGAAGGTTATGGCCCACCGGGAGGTCCGCCACCACGTGAATCTGCGCTTTTTGGTGAACGTTTTTCGTTGACAAATACCGAAATAAAGCTCAGCAACACTGTGAGTCGTCCTAGTTGGATAATATTAATCTGAACGATAGCTCCTTCAGGACGCGGAGAAAAAGAGGAGCAACGCAAGGACGAGCGCAAGTCATTGTGCTTGTCCTTGCGTTGCTCCTCTTTGTCGCCGTGGTCTTGTGGAAGTATCGTTGGGGTGAAGTGAAATAAAATACACCCTTCTGCACACTTCCTTGGGAGTTGCCAACGTGAGTAAAATAAAGTAGACCTTATGCAACAGCGACTTATCACTCATAAAAGTTGTCCAAATCGCGAATAATATCGGGTATCTTTGGTCCGTGCTTGCTACCATAGCTAGTGTTGGCAAAAGTGTCGTCCAATATAGAAAAGAATCAGTTGTATGAATCTCGGTTTAACGAGTACTTCACAATAACTGAGCTTTTAAAAAAAGTCTCAAACGGTTTTGCTGTGCATTCTGTGACAAAGCAATTCTACAATTTCAACGAATTTCTACATGCCGAGCACTCCAGTTGAACGAAATGGAACACTGAATTCAGGGCTCATGACTGAAATTAGCTCAGCGTAGCTTTGAGCTCTGCAGCGCTGGCATAGAGGCAACGCAGAGCAAATTATCCACGCAAGCGCATGTTTGAAGACTATATGCAGTGTGTGAGTGAGTATTTAGCATGTGGGCAACTGTTAGGGTCAGGGTCGAAAGGGCAGCATCACAGGAGGCGAGTACGTTATCTAGAAACTATCTTACACGTATCCAAAAGTCTAGACAAGGAAGTTTCCTTCAGTACTGCGCAGGCTGGGAAGACTTTCTGCTGTTTCAGTAATACTGTGTCGCCGTGCCACATGCGGTGCAGAAAGCGATGAGCTACTTAAGCAGACTTTGTATAAGTCTGGCGAACGTTCAAGAATGAACGTTTTCTATGTTTTCTAGTTAAAAGGGACATGTATTTCGGAGCTTCACGTGAGGTAGCCTATTTTCCCGCCCCTTTGTTAGGCCCTTCAATCTCATTAGTCGCTCTTAAGCACTTCACTCTCAGTGCCAAAGCAGGAATATCCAAGGCGTTCTGCAATGCAAAGGAAGTTTCAGACATTAAGCACATACTTGCTAAAAGATTTAAATAGAGGGAGTGGGTTCGGTACACCAAATATAAACTATTACAATTTTTTTTAAAACTCTAACTGCACAAAAGGAAAACATAACCGAATATATAGGCTGAAACACACGTAATATGGTATGACACCGCTCCGCTAGGTCAGCTGTAAACAGGAGAGCTGTAAATTCAGCAAACGAGTGATTTCTTCTGTAATGAGGTGAATACTCTCCTATCTGTTATTACGTACGCCCAGCTTGTTGAGGTCATCTTTCGGGCCGACACCAGACAGGAGTAGAAGTTGTGTGCTTCCAATTGTGCCACCGGAAAGGATCACCTCCCGCTTAGCCTTTACAGTCCGCTCTTTACCATGCTTGATGAACTTCACGCCCGTGGCACGTTTGTTATCAAACACAACCTGCAAGTTGAGATTAAAATATAATCAGGAGCTACTTTTTTTTTTGAGGTCTCTGAGATTCTTAAAACTAGTAAAGTGCTTTCCTATGATATCTTTTTTAAAGAATTAATACAAATCTCGAAGATTTGGCCGATGTTGTGACCGATATATTCTCCTTACTTATCCACCTTGAACTTGCATCAATCCGAAGCTTTGGCGTCTGCTGGGTGCATGTGGCCACGAGTTAGAAGCCAGCCCGGTGATTCACACTTCAAAGCATCATTGCGATCAAAATTCGAAACTCGAGTATTCGAATATTCCATGAAGCGTGTTTAATGAGTCAATAAGTACCCAGTAGGACGGAGGAACCGCTTACTGTTCGAAATTTCCTGTATGAAGTCTACATCCCTCTCAGCCAATGGCAGCTTGCAGTGAGGTTGCGCGAGCTGATACCAAAATACAACAACTCGGTCCCCAGACCGCTCTGGTTGAAAAGCGCGCCAGTAAGCTTCGTGCTTCACTTGTGACTTTCAGGCGCCTACGATCCATCAAAAAAGATAACTGGGGTCTTGATACTCCATCATCGCTCCACTGAACTTGTCTCATCATTAGACTGCAGGGTTCGTTCGAGGCTATTTTAAGGAAAACCTTTTCCTTTATCTTCGATGAAAATGCAAGGCTTTTAGTGCGTTGCGTTTTTGCCCTCTGCGTGCGAAAAGTCCAGTTGTCCGTCCAGCACTTCGTACTTGGCCAAAAAGATTGCTGGTAAGTCACAGAGAAATTGGAATAGGGGATCGCATAACCTTGTAGGTTAAACAAACTTCCAGTAATTAAGCGCAGGGTTGACAGGTGCCTCAGTATTGGCGGTTGTCTAAATAACGGGGCAGGATTTGCAGCTGAAGCCCATTGTGGGCAAATTGCGCAGGGGCCGGTTTATGTAAGGTGACAACGATCCGTAGTAATTGTCACAAATTTATAAAACACAGAGACATATTATGTACTTCAGGAGGAAACACGTACAAAAAAACAAGCAAACATCACACGCTCACAAGGCGGAACGGGAATATACCTACATGCGGAGAATGTAGGGAAATAAATACAGGATGTCTATAATACCATACAAATCTACACGAACGTCGCTTTTCATAAAACACCTGGAGACAACAATCGCCGCAGAAGCACCAAAAGGAACCCGAACAAATATAGCACTATGGACGCATTAAATAACTCTCGCTCAAGGATGTTCCGTTGCGTTTTTTAGTAAGTGAGAACGAAGGAATGTTCTCCTGGCTTTTTTCTATATTTCATCTCTAATATGACTGCTATCTATAAAAATTGGCGTCTTACAGTCTTACATGTTTTTTTTCTTCACCAATACCAATTCCAATTGGTGATCAACGTACAAACCTGCATAATTTATGGATACACATCGCTACGCCAGTATTTCCGTTTTGAGTTATTCGAAGACGTAAGCCTAATGACAGAAAGTACAAGCACATAGAGTAAATTTAAATGGCAAAATTAACACTCCATACAACATTGTCAGTGAGGTCTGCGAAAAACATTGCGTAATCATCACCGCTATTTACAAAGACTCTTCCATTTCCCGGCAGCCTAGCCGAAATAGAAGGCAATTTTGATTTTTGACGCTGGTTGTCACGAAAAGAGTATTAATGAATCTTGCACTTGTTTAACTACTCGTAGACGATTGCTTCTAGTGATGATGAATAAACTTTTATTACAACGCGAAACACCGTGGTTAATCCTGGTTGGAGCCCTCTTGTAGAGCCCCAGTGGCCGCGGCGGCTCGCCGGGCCTGGTCCAGGGTCACCAGTTGGCTCCCCAGTGCCAGCTCGGAAAGCCGTGCCTCCCAAGACCACGTTGTGAGTGTCTGTCGTGAACGCACCAACCTAGATACCGATTGGGCTGGCCGCTCTGTACATTGGTACGTCATGTGTGTAAGCGTGGCTGTGTGGTCACTACACCAAGGGCATATCCCTGTTGTGTATACCTGTGGAAAAATTACGTGTAGTCTTGGTATGTGTGGGTATGTGTTCGTTTGGAGGCGGCGCCAATCCCTGGCCTGCTGGCTGCTTAAGTTGGGATGTGGAGGGGCGTATTTCCGTCTTGTAAGTCGTTGGTCTTCCAAGATCTGTCTGCTCGTAATGTTCTGTTCTTCATGGTGGCCTGCGAGGTCCCCTGAGGAAGGCCCTGCGTCTCGGCCAGTAAGTCCGCGAGCTACGCAATTTGCCTCCTCATTCCCCCCTCAGGCTCACATGCCCTGGGCACCAGGCGACGCCATGTACCTCCGTCAGCGTGGGCCCCAAAATATCAGTGACGCATCTGGGTAGTGTGCCTCTAAGACATAAGCGACAGGCAGCTTGCGAGTCTGTCAAAATATATGCTGGGCGTCCCCTTCTTTCTGCCTCTTTGATTGCCAAGGCTATGGCTGTTGCTTCTGCGGTGGCGCTTGATCTAGTGCGTACAGATGCGCAAGCCACGACTTTGCTTTGGTTGGTCGCTGCCGCTACATATGCCTGTTTTCTGGGGCCTTGTGATGGTACGGGATATAGACTAGCGTCGGTAAAGTAGGTGTCAGGGTCACTACTTCTCTGAATAAGTTTTCGTGCTCGCGCTTGACGGCGATCTTTGTTGTAGAGCGGGTGCATGTTCTTGGGAACTGGTTCCACGATGATTTGTTCCCGTATTTGGTTGGGCACGATTACCGTCTCGTCACCACAATATTGAGGGGTGAGAGGGTATCCCAGCGTCTGTAGCAGTTTCCTTCCCTGTTGTGTGGTGGTGAGTCGTTCTCTTTGTGCGATTAGTGTGGCGGCTGCCAATTCTTCATACGTATTATGTATGCCGATTGCCATGAGTCTTTCTGTGCTCGTGCTGTTTGGAAGTCGCAGTGCAGCTTTGTACGCTATTCTTATGAGCCTGTCAATCTGGTCTATTTCGGTCTTGCGAGTAGCTTGAAAGGGAAGAGCGAAGGTGTCAAGCAATGTTTGCGGAGGAGTAGCGCCAGTGATAGCAACATAATTAGGTGTCAATACTGTGCGTTTCCCTTCCTCAAAAAACCAAATAACCTAAGAAATGAAACAATAAATAGCTGTCTCGTAAAGTAGCAATATCACTCGGCCCAAATGAACACAACTCTGTAACCTTCAATATTGGTTAGTTGTTTTTAATAAAATATTATGTCCTCTAGAAAACTCCGCTATCCGGAGATACCAACTTGGACACACAGGCTGTCAAAACTCGTGATGATGTGAACATGCCATATCCCTGGCATGTACAATTCTTGCGCAGATTAACCTGCGATATACAGAAAGAGTATGCCTGCAAAAAAGAGTTATCGACTCCTGTAGGATCAGTGCATCGGGATCGGTCAGAATTTCAGCGAGCAGTTCTCTTCATGCTAAAATCATAATGATTAACGAAGTCACCATAAGCAAACAAAAGGGTGTCGACAACGCGTCAACTTTGCTAGCCGCTCCACAGTTACACATTGTTGAAGTGAACTCTGTCCATCAAAACTAGAGCTTGATCACATGTTTTCGCAATACCCTGTTCGTTATACACGGTGCTTGCCATCACCTCTCTGCCTTAGACTATTGTTCATTACTCCGCTGTCTTTCGCCAGTGATTTGACAACTAGCGCAAATTATTCATTGTTTTACATAGCCCTGGTGGCTCTGCTGCCATACCATTGTGGCTGTGCTCATCAGCGATATGTGAAGGTTTCTTGCTCTCTCCTTGTGCACTGGCCTGATGAAGCTCTTAGCGGAGCTCCAGCGGCGACCTTCGAACACGGTAGCCTGCATTGGTGAGAAACCTGCGCATATTATCCCGGCACATATCGGTGAACGTTGTCCTACATGTTCATGTGTGCGCTGATGCTTAGTGTTTGTCATTCCTTATATAGGTGAATGATTAACCAACGTTGAATGGACAGTACGTCTAATGTCAGACCATTGCAAATACAAGAAAGAAATGGTAGGAGCGCTGAAAAGGAGTAATATAAATATTTCATGAAATGTAACGACAGTAATATATACCTGTTTTTTGCATAAACAAATATAATCGTAGAGTAAAACGTTCAGAACCGTTTGTCGACCGAGCGCTACTTGGTTGAAATTCGGTGAAGCTGATAGTTTGCTTTCAAATGGTTTCCACAGCAACGAAGCATGGCGCCCGAGCTATATTTTCCTGTTTTCTTATAACCAAACGTCCGAATTGGAGTACAAAGAAACGAACAGAAAATTGGTTTAAAACGTTAATCTGCTTTTCCATCAATCAGCGAGAAAAGCAGATACAGAATAACTGTAAAATTCAATTTAAAAAAATTGAGAGCGTTGCAAGAAATATAAGAGGAGACTATTCACATTGTTTTTTTTTTGCATTTTGATCTCTGCCGAATACTTAAAACGCCATTTAGAGTTTTAATGCTAAGTAGTGCAAATTTTCCACGCAACGTTAAGATGCAATGAGATGATTTGTCCTGCTAGATTAAAACAAAATTATAAAATACGTTGCAATCAACACCTGAATTCACGAGTGCGTGCATGAGAAGGTTGTCACGCCACATTCATATTGAAATTGCCTGCCGTTCATTTTAATACGATAATTTACAGAACTCATAAAACAATGCTTCCTACTTCAAAATAACAGCGCACCTTCAAAACGAGCACACTAAAGGGAGAGGAAACGACACACACAACAAGCGCTGACTCGCAACTGAAAGGTTTATTCCGCATCACACACACATATATAGATATACGCCTCATGCAGCACACGTGACCAGGATTGATACCGCTAGCTTGTCTAAGTAAGGTAAGTAAAAAGAACTCATGATAACACCTGCCGCAGAAAATCAATTTCTTTGTCACACAATTCAACTGAAGCCTGGCTTACAGAATTATCTTTTTCCTTAACAATGTGATATGCCTCTGCCACCTCCCGGTTTATCTGCTGCCAGTGCTTATAAACAGTCTTCGTTTCTGCGAAAACCGGGGAGCATCCACACGAGCGGCAGTGCAATGCCAGATGAGAACTCGCCACAGTTTTCAAAGAAGCATTGTGTTCCTTAAGTCCCGTGTTAACACAACGTCCCGTCTGTCCATAATACGTTCTACCACACGAAAATGGAATCATGTACACGACCCCACCCTCACACGGCACAAACTTGTGGGCGTGCTTGATTTCACATTCGTTCTTGTGACGGGCTTCCTGGTTGACCATGGGGCACATCCTGCTAAGCTTGTTCTTGGCAGAGAACACAACGTTGACGCTGAACCTGTTCCCGACATTCTTGAACCCGTGGCCCAACTTGTGCTTGTAAGGAATGACCGCATATCTTGTAGGTTTCTCTCGATCGGCTGTACCACGGGATCCTTTCTTCACCTGCCGCAACAGTTTCTCGCACACAGAAGACACAACGGGAAGAGAGAACCCCGCGTCTTGCAATCTTCGCACTTGATTAAAAAAGCTCTCTTTAACTCGGTGTTCACATGACTTCTTCAGAGCTGATCCTAGCGTCGAAGCAGCAATGCCTCGCTTCACTATCTTGGAATGTCCCGATTTAAAATTCAAAAGGGGTTTTGTAGATCTTGGGTTGTAAACCCAAGATCTCCAAAACCCCTTTTGTAAACCCCTTTTGTAGATCTACATTTCAGTTGCGAGTCAGCGCTTGTTGTGTGTGTCGTTTCCTCTCCCTTTAGTGTGCTCGTTTTGAAGGTGCGCTGTTATTTTGAAGTATGAACCGTTACCAACTCGCCCAAGTTGCCATTTTACTACAATGCTTCCGCTCCGATAGAACTTTACATTCGTCTCCGCTATAACGTAGCTGAACAGTGACCTCCGAAAAATCATCGCGCGATGGGCTCTTTATGACTTTGCCGACAACACGTTTTTATGGCGCATACCACTGCGAACGCATAATCTAGTGTAAAGGCGTTTATTTAACGCGGCGATGGGCACTCAGCGAAATTGTGCAACGGCGACAGTCTAGACAGAGCATGGACTCCCATCTAGAGCGACGTTCTCTCAGAAAAGAGCCGAAGAGGACGACCCACTAGAAGGATCGGAAAAGGGCGACCCATTACACAGTTCCTAGGCTTCACTACAGTAGTTATAATTATGAAATTACCACTACCCGCAGAATTGACACATCCGATTTTATATGTCACCATCGTTCCCGATGAGATCTGGAAGCGATCATAATGACAAAATACCTTTGTTGCAATGTAGTTGGTTACTTAGTTATCATAGCAAAGTTAGCACTAATGAAATAAACACATAAAGTGAACACATAAGCTTTCGAAACAGAAGAAATATGGAAGTTAAGTCTTACTTGAGGAACGGTTTAAGGGTACTGATGGCTGAACGAAGAACGTGATTTTGTGGTAGTAACTAAGTCGCTGCCGCATTCCCGATGATAAAATAAAATAAAAAAGATATTCGCAGCCACAATCACTGTGGGTATGGATATCGTGCGAAGCAGTCGGCGAATAGTAGCCTCTGCCGGATTTTTAGCTTTGAGTCAAGAGATTGAGCCCTTTAAGTAAATTTAACAGCTGTGCGCATTTGCTAGGCTTGCCAGCCAAAGCGACTGTACACACGTTTAAAGGATAGCTCATGGTCCGACGTACAGTGGGCACTCAGTACGTTAGAAGGATGTTTCATCGCAAGAATGTGACTTTGTCGCAAGTTGTTGCGTGCGACAAACGCACAATATATATATACCGTAAAATGAGGTTACTTTGTGACAGATTTCGTACGTTTTCATTCTCTCGCTGAACAATTATGAACATAAAGGCGAATGAATAGTGGCATAACATTGCTGAAACATTCCCTCACACGACAGTACGTTCTACAAATCCACATTTTTAATACAGACGGCTATATTACGGTTAAAAGCTGTCACAAAGTTGCCCCGTCGTGTGGGGCAACTTTGTGACAATGTTGTCTTTTTGGCTGAATATGATTGGGAAAAAAAGGGCTCGCATGTGTTACCCCATCAAAAGCTTATTTGCGTTATTTACAATCGCTGTCAGTGCTTCCATCTGGGCTGTCGTCAAGAGAAGACCTCTTCCTAGGTCGTCTAGCTCTGATACCGGAGGAAAAGCTGCCCTTCTTTCCGGTTGTCGGTTTTCCTGTCTTCCTCGCATCTTCTACATCGACAACCGATACGCTTTTCCCCGCTGGGATGTTGAGCATCTTCCTCCTTTCAACAAATTAAGATATAATTTAAATTGAAAACAGAATGGGTAACTTTGTGACAGTTGGCGTGTCACAAAGTTACCCCGCGAAGTATCAACATTTCAGTTTCATTTCTATAAACTTCTACATACGTGACTTGATTCAAATTTATATTACAGTTGATTTGAACCAACATATTAACAATCACAACTACATACCTGTTTTCGCTGTTTTTCTTGTGCGGACGGGTTGAGCGCACAAAGTTTGCGGTGCTTCAACAATGCGCGCTAAAACTCCATTGAACATGTCGGCGTCTAGAGGAGCTCCGGAGCATGGGAACTTCAGCCGGCTGCCGCTAGGTGACACGGCATGTCAGGCGAGCTTGTTAAGTGGCTTATAGTTTTTCGACAGCACCTGGTCGTGGCGCACGATTTAAAGTACAGAAAACCGAGCGCGTGTCACAAAGTAACCCCTGCAGTCACAAAGTAACCCCGTTTTACGGTATATATATATATATATATATATATATATATATATATATATATATATATATATATATATATATATATATATATATATATATATATATATATATATATATATATATTCAGAGTAGCCATGCACGCTTGCGTTCCATACCAAGCCGAAATTGAACGCAAGCGAAACATTGTGCATACATCTACTGCTTATCGTGTGTAAGTCGTGGCTCCGTTCTTTCTGATGATGTTTAACACGTTCAATTAGCAAAGCCCATTGCCTTTGAGATTCGAGACTGGTTCCTTTCCCTCAGTGCCACTCGACGTGGAGGTGTGAAATTGTGCACCCCCTATCGGTCGTCATTATTATGTGCGAAGGACATTAATGCCATTACCCGTACTACTGCTACAAGCTGTCGCGCAATGGAAAGCTTACCAGTCTGGTCTTCGGCATTGTAGTCGACAACCTTGTAACCTAGCTCTTCACCAGCTTTCAAAAAAGCTGGCTGAAGCTCTGTTTTGGTCACAGGAACTGTTACCGGCAGCTCCCCCCTTGAAACCTCGATACTCTGGAAGGAATACGCAGAATAAATAACTTTTCACAGTAAAATAAAAGCTGTACAAAAAAGTGTTTATTTGTTTCTTTAGAAATCTAAAATCCACGAATGTGACTAATATTACTCCTACGGCTTGACAAAAAGCAAGGAAAACGACAGTACGGCACGAGTGTACGATCACTGTTTAATAAAAGAAGCTATCATCAAAGAAAAATAATCTACTCTGTGTTGATTAGCAAGTATAAGTAAAACATATATCAATAATTTGTTAAGAGAAAGCCAGAAACCTGCTTACGTTTGAGAATATGCTCAAGACTCAAGACATAACAAGGCTGCTTGGATGTATTACATTGTCAGCCTGTATCAAAAGGCCACCAGTGAAACAACCGGTTGTATATACATCACATCTGTCGCTGGTCAATCTCGTAAGTGGTTCGCTAAAGAATGAGTTAATGCATTTTAGAACTTTTTCGCCAATGCGATATTGCCGAAAACAGTTTCATATCCTGCAATACTTTGCAAATGTCGTGCATTTTTCTCCTAGTTCACCAATGCTCAAACGTAAGTATAAAGGTGCGTATCATATTTTTTGCTGCACATTGTCTTTAACGGCGAAACGCCTAAGGCCTATTTAAATGTATCATTCTTCACTTCATTGACTTTGGATTGAGAGCACGTGTTTGAAAATCTAGTGAACTGCACCGTAGGCCCAATATTCTGGATACATATAGCTGCACAGCCTGGCGTCGTTATGGAAGTTTGACAAGGAAATTTTTCGCACAAGTTCAGAATAATATATGTGAAAAAATACTAGTTAGTTATTAACGTGCTGGTCAATTATGTTATCCTTCAGAAATCGCAGCCGCCTGGTAACAATATCAATAGTGCCTACCGCTGTTGGCATTGGACACCTTGCAGTTCTCGAACTTCTTGAAGTAGGGAAGCACGTCTTTGTAAGACCATCCCTTGGCGCCATGCCGTTGCTCCCATCCGTCGAAGTCTCTCTTGTTACCACGCACGTAGAGCTGAAAGTTGGTCACGCTCGAGCCACCGAGAGCCTTACCGCGTGCCCAGTTGCACCTCTGCGTTTTAAAATGCAGATTTTAAACGTGTCCAATAAAAAACATAGTTTCACTGCAAGGGCGAAGCGATGAATGCGATAGCAACCAATCGTAATATTATACAAAGTAAGGCTGGCACCTACTTCTTTTGGAACTGATATCGCGTAACTCTACGAAACGCTGGTGCAAGAGAATGGGGTCGCTTCGCGTAGAGCTGCTTTTCCTCGCACAGTCTCTTCGCCTTAAGAGCGCACCACGTAGAAGGGTATACGAGCTGACCTCTGACGCCTGTCGAGATAGCGCGCGAGTCAGCCGTCGTCACCGCGCCCTTAGAGTCAAAGTTCACAGTTTCTACTCGAGCGAGACCCCTTCCCCTTCCCACATCCTTGCGTCCCATCATGTTCATTAAAGACGCGCGGGGCGTTTCCTTTCTACTTGAGCATTCGACAGCAGGTCTAAACATGGCCGCAAAATATATAAAATACAAAAATTACACCATCTCCCGCTAAAGGGAACCATGTGTAGATGCGAAGCAGCGGGCGCTAACGCTGACACTGGCGGCGGCGTTGACGCTGGCGCTCATCGCAGCGTTGCGCAGAAGAAAAATCTGGGGAGCCGCAATCACGCAGTGATGGACCGGTGTTTCCTACTGGAACATGCCAATCGCTGCTAATGGGCAATGAGAGACAGAAGACTCCGGTTGGACACAAATACCTGCAGTCCGCTTTTAGTTAACGCGCACGCTGCGAATTTTTATCGTTCGACAACGCACAGAAGAAATCTCCCACCGGCACAACCTTGCAGGTCAAGATCCAGTGCCTATATATACGGGGTGGCCAGTGAACGGTTGTGAAGCGCGAGCAGTCGGCTTTTTCAGCCATGAAACTCGCTAGCAGACGCTGCCTGCGTCGGCGTTGAACGGTTGCGTAGCGCGAGCAGTCGGTTTTTTCAATCAAGAAACTCGCTAGCAGACGCTGCCTGCGTCGGCGTTGCGAAGCG
>JALIZH010025624.1:0-28608 GCA_030522465.1 Rhipicephalus appendiculatus
TGATGCGTTTAAGCGCCCTTGTTTTCCCGGCTGTGCGCATTACACGAGGGCGCCACGACGCCTTACTTCGCTCGGTGGCAAGAGAAAGGCGCGCGTGAGTGATAACGTGTGTGATTCCGTCAAGGCACTTCGCATGAAAAAAAAAAAAAGCCGGCAGATCCCACGCACTGTGGGAATCGATGTAATGCGAAGCAGCTAGGAACGAGCAGATCATGCTTTACATAATTTGCATGTCATGTTTTGCATGTTAGGACCTATCATTTATATTCGTCATACAGTAACGTCACACAATACCAATTTTGGTGTATATCCAGCTATCGAACTGGAGACAAGCGCACCATGAGCGTGGCATGTAAATGGCGTTGTAGATGACATGCATGCCAAAGATTTTCATGTTACCACCTGCCACTTATGTTCATTATACAGTCATGTCACTCAGTAACCAAATATGGTGTATATCAAGCTAACGAAACGGCTGCGAGCGCTCCATGACCGTGGCATGCAAGTCATGTCGCACATGACAAGTCATGATTTTCATATTATCACTAGTCATTTATGTTCGTCATACAGTCACGTCACTCAATACCAAGTTTGGTGTATATCAAGCTAACGAAACGGCCGCGAGCGCGCCATGAGCGTGGAATGCAAATCATGTCGCTCATGATATGTCATGATTTCCGTATTACCACTTGTCATTTATGTTCGTCATACAGTCATGCCACTCAATACCAAATTTGGTGTACCTCAAGCTAACGAAACGGCCGCGAGCGCTCCATGAGGGTGGCATGCAAGCCATGTCGCACATGAGAATTCATGATTTTGATATTACCACTGGTCATTTATGTTCGTCATACAGTCACGTCACTCAATACCAAGTTTGGTGTATATCAAGCTAACGAAAGGGCCGCGAGTGCGCCATGAGCGTGGAATGCAAGTCATGTCGCTCATGATATATCATGATTTCCATATTACCACTTGTCACTTATGTTCGGCAGACAGTCATGTCACTCAATAGCAAATTTGGTGTATCTCAATCTAACAAAACGGCCGCGAGCAGGCCATGAGCGTGGCATGCAAGTCATGTCGCACATGACAAGTCATGATTTTCATATTATCACTAGTCATTTATGTTCGTCATACAGTCACGTCACTCAATACCAAGTTTGGTGTATATCAAGCTAACGAAACGGCCGCGAGCGCGCCATTAGCGTAAATCATGTTGTTCATGACATGCACGTCGTTATTTGCATATTACCACCTGTCATTTATGTTCATCATACAATCACGTCACTCAATCCCAAATTTAGTGTGTATCAAGCTAACGAAACGGCCGCGAGCGCGCCATGAGCGTGGCATGTAAATCATGCTTTTCATGACAAGTTAGTCATGATTTTCATGATATGACCAGTCATTTATGTTCGTCATACGGTCGTGTTATGCCATACCAATTTTGGTATAAATCCCATTAACGATACGGCCAGGAGAGCACAAAGTCGTAGGCGGCTAGATAGATAGATAGATAGCTAGATACTAAGGTTGAAGACTGGGCGTGTTGGTAAGGCATGACTAGATTGAATAGCGCGACTGATCACGGGATACAAGAAAAGGAACACACACCACAAAGCGCTGACAACAATGAATTTTATTCCGTTTTCTGGCGGAATAAATACAGAACCATGAGCGAGGAAAGAGGCATGGAAAGAAGATAACAAAGAAAAAAATAAAAAAAAGAAAGAAACAACCAAGATTGTACAAGGTGATCATCTACCATCGCCAAACCGCCTAGTCACAAACACTTTAATTGGGTACAAGAAGGAAGAATGATGCACACTATTTTTTGTTATGATGTGAGGAAATCTATTTCTTTTTTGCATAGGTCGACTGACGCCATGCTTACGCACAAGTCACACAGGCGCGCGATTTCGGCTGCTTCAATTACCTCGCGCGTCAGTTTATGGCGATTTTTCTTTATGATGCAGCAATTTTCAAACATTGGTTGGCATCCGCAATCTCTACAATCAATACCAAGGTGTCCAGCGATTGCTCGTCTCACGTTGTAATCGTGCTCCTTTAACATTCAGAATGCCACAGGCAAGCGCGCTTCTACCGTGAGTGTCTCTTCCTACGAGTGCACGATTCGGGTTCACTAAGGGATAGGCGTGATTGGCACAGTTAACAAGAACTTGGCAGATGCGACAGCTGAATTCTTGTGGATGCAAACGCTCTCGCAACTGAGGGCATCAACGAAAGGAAAGACTGGCTCGTCAAGGGCTCCCGTCCACACACTAGGTGAGGTGAATCTACCGGAACCCATCAAGGCACGTTCTCTCGAAGGGACCGAAGTTTGCCGTGCAGACCAAGCTCTCACCGCCAGCCCTTCTGAGTATCGTCAAGCAAGTCTCCAAGTTAGCACCAGAGAGTGAAACGGATCGCTGCTTGTTCGAAGGCATCGACGTTTTGGTGAGATGCAAGCCACCTAAGAATGTTGTTCCAGTAAAACCGGTTGTGTCGTACTTTAAAAGACAATTCACTAGCTTTAGTACCGGCCGATAAGGAAGGAGGTTTTTTGGTGTTACCTAAAGCTCTGTATTTATCGAAGGCCAAAGAAGCCATCAATGCAACCTTTGAGTGCCGCAACAATGTGTGCCTTCCTAAAGAAAAGAGTGAAGCTAAGAAATTGTGCGCAAAATGGAACCTGGACAACCTGGCTAAAGAAATCGACAAAAAAAGAAAGTTAAGCTTACTAATGTTCATCACCGGCGAAGACCCATAAAGTGGATTGCCCACTCAGAATAATCGTCACGGCGAAAGACACCTGGCAGTTGCCGGTAGCCTCATTCCTGCAGAGCAGGTTAAACAAGCTGAAGGTTGATGACCCTTTTTTAATAAAAAATTCTGAGCAGGCTATTGCGTTCCTACAAGAAAATTCTGACAAAGGTTTTATGGCTTGCTCTTTTGATGTCAAGGACTTATATTATTCTATACCTCACAAAGAGCTACTGCTTTGCATTGAAAAATGTATTGACACGTACGGAAACGTTGCATTACAAAATGATACTCAGATGCATGTTGAAGCCTTTCTAGAGCTGTTGTCATTGTATTTAAGGTCGACCTATTTGTTTTGGAACGGGGATGTGTTCCTGCAAAAGCAAGGAATATGCATCGGTTCATCCATTGCGCCTATTCTGAGTGACTTGTTCCTCGCGAACATTGACAAAACCCTGCAAGAGCGTCTCACGAACACACGGGTGGCTCGTGTGTTCAGGTTTGTAGACGATTATTTAGTCCTCGTGGAAAAAGATGGAGTCGATGCCGAGTCGCCGTTTAGTCGAGTTGAAATGATTTTTAGAGAGTGTCTAGCGCCATTGGTCACCACTTGTGAAGAGCCAAGCAGAGGTTTCATTCGGTTTTTAGATTTAAAACTAAGCCTGTTCCAGAGGCACTGCTGTTGGCAATATGAACCGCGTACATTGAAGCCCATTTTACCGTATGAATCTGCGCACTCAAAGGTAGTAAAAAGAGCCATAGTCAAGTCCTGTTATAAAAACGCCTTGACAAAATCATGGCATCATCGTATTGCTGATAGTTTCCGGGAGCAAACGCGCAGGCTCATGGCAGCAGGCTTCCCGATTCATATCATGACTTCCGTGGCGCAATACTTAATGAAGGAATTTGGTACCAGGTCACAACAAATCGTGAGTGAGCGTTGCAGATTGAGCACGCGCGAAAGATTGGTGGTAATGCCCTACATTCACTCAATTGCGCATCGTGTAAAGAAAATCGCAGGAAGATCTGACGTCACAGTGGTTTTTTCCGCACCGGAAAAATTGGTGAGCGTGTGTGGGTTGGTCAACCCGGGTGCTAAACAAAAACGAGGCTCTGATAAACAACACAAGAAAAAGTTTGTTGACTGTGCTGAAGGAGTGGTTTACTCCCTTCCACTTTCGTGCGGCAGAAAGTATATAGGACAGACGGGACGCTGTCTAAATGAAAGGTTAAAGGAGCACGATTACAACGTGAGACGAGCAATCGCTGGACACCTTGGTATTCATTGTAGAGATTGCGGATGCCAACCAATGTTTGAAAATTGCTGCATCATAAAGAAAAATCGCCATAAACTGACGCGCGAGGTAATTGAAGCAGCCGAAATCGCGCGCCTGGGTGACTTGTGCGTAAGCATGGCGTCAGTCGACCTATGCAAAAAAGAAATAGATTTCCTCACATCATAACAAAAAATAGTGTGCATCATTCTTCCTTCTTGTACCCAATTAAAGTGTTTGTGACTAGGCGGTTTGGCGATGGTAGATGATCACCTTGTACAATCTTGGTTGTTTCTTTCTTTTTTTTATTTTATTGCGATAGCAATTATATGGACACTTGCGGCTGGTTTTCGCCGTCGGCGTCGGCGTCATTTGCCGTATATGTATATGTATATATATAATCGGCCCCGCCCGTGGTTCGTGAGCGTGAAAAGACGCGAGGGGGGGGGGGTCCCTCGAGCGACCTTCGATTTTACGAGTGGGGACGCGCGCGTTATCTCCCCTTCTCGGCGGCCGACAGCTGGCGGGGGGGGGGGGGGTCGACGTTCGATTTTACGAGCGCGGGCACGGGCGCGCGCGTTATCTCCCCTTCTCGGCGGCCGGAAGCGGGGGGGCCGGTGTACCCTTCTACGTGCTGCGCTCTCAACGCGAAGAGAATTCTCTTAAACAAGCGTTTTCTAGAGTTGCGTGAGATCGGATCCAAAAAGAGTTAGCTGCCAGCCTCACTTCGTATAACATTACAATTTTTTGCTATCGCATTCATTGCTTCACCCTTGCGGTGAAACTGTGACTTTTTTAAAGACGATAGTCTTTCTTGGGATACCTAAACGGAGAAATTTTGGTCTGTCTGTCTGTCTGTTTTTCTGTTTGTCGGCACGTCACACGATTCAGCTAGCTGGCCAAAGTTTAACCCCCTGCCTTACGACCTCCAATCTTGACCGAGAAGCATGTGTTCATACGGGTGAGCGTGGGCAATTAAAAATCAAATATTACGCATACCTGAGGCACAACATCAATACCTTAGTACTATTCACAGTGTTCCTTTAAAACAAAATCTATAGATACGTAATTATAAAGATCCTAGTGTTTAATTACGCGGCGCTGAGAATGCGCCGCTGTGTACAAAACAAGTCTCCGCCCAGTGATTTAACGACGCTGTGGTGCTGCCACCTGGCAGCAGCATAGTTCAACACAAGCCGATGTTCCCCGGTAGCGCTGTAGATGGCGTTCTCTTCTGTTTTATCAATGCCAGCCAGATGCGGCTGATTCATCGTAGAAGAGCGCTGTCTCAGGCAAGGCAAAACATATATGGCCGCTTGATGAAATACGACCCACTCTACAAGACATGATCAGAGAACGCAGAGAAAAGACCGACGACCAAATTTCAGCGGATAAACGCCGGCGTCCGTCTAAGCGTGCCCGGAAAACGTCCGAAAAACGAGCCCAGCGGCTAGCCCAGCTATTAAATTGTGGTACTCATGCCGCTCATGCAGTGCAGTCGGCACAAGACTATCGTCTTTCGACGACATTTGCAGCGAAGCACGCAGATACGCGGCCAATTTTTTTCTTCGTTATCTTCTTTCCATGCCTCTTTCCTCGTTCATGGTTCTGTATTTATTCCGCCAGAAAACGGAATAAAATTCATTGTTGTCAGTTAGCGCTTTGTGGTGTGTGTTCCTTTTCTTGTGTCCCGTGATCAGTCGCGCTATTCAATCTAGTCATAGCTAGATACGCTCAAACTCGCCGAAGTTCGCTAAGAAATGCTTCGCATTAAAAAAAAGTATTTCTACACCCATCCCAGATAATACCACCGGTCAATGTTAATACTATATCACGTGCCTGCTGTCTGTATTTGAGGGAGACATATCAAGCCTTTTTGCCGAATTCGGTTTCGCCATGGCTCCCCGGCTAATAGCGGATGAACGTCGCGCAATTGCTATTATGGGGCGCACAATGTCGCAAAGGGCAATATGTGCAGCTACCCGGCGCCCTGTCAATAGGGTCATTCAGGCATATACTAATGAAGGAAGAATTAGTGACGCTCCTCGTGGAAATCGACAGCGGGTAACATCGGAAGATCAGGACCGTTTGATGTAGTTACGGTGCTTCCCTGCTGACCCTACGGTCGCGGGTTTGATCCCGACTGTGGCGATCTCATTTCAGTGCAGGCGACATGATAGAGGCCCTTGTACTGTGTGATGTCAGTGCACGTTATAGAACACAAGATGGCCGAAATTTTCGGAGCCTTCCACTACGGCGTCCCTCATAATCATCATATCATGGTTTTTGGATGTGAAACCCTAGATACTATTATTATCCATCACTACAGAGAGTCGGCAAAAGGTGGTACAGAAAATCAACGTCTGGGCTCTCATTTTACGCAGCTGGTGGCGTTATCATATCTTCATATAATCGCATACCTTAGAATAGCCAGAAAGCATGCATCGTTTCTTGCGAATCAGTCAGGCGCGTGTTATCAGTCGAAGCGCATCTTTTGGAATCGATATGCCGAAAGCGCCTTGAGAGAGCGAGCGTCTTCGGGTAAACAAGCCCACCTTTCAACGTTGTCACTCGTGCAGAACAGGTTTGCGTGTCTATTAGGCCGCGCATGCCCCTGTGCATGCCACGTCACAGCCCGCAACGACCGCAAGGTGTCGCCCCGCAGAACAAAGCCGGCCGCTCGAGCGCTATACACAGACATGTGCGCTGTGGCGGTGGACTAGCGTCGCGTTCATGGGGTAAGCCTTGTGAATACCTAGTGTGCTTTTCCTGTGTGTATAAAGTGGCGTTACAAAACTACGAGGAGCCTCATATTTGATAGGACTGTCTACTTTTCCAACCAGAACTCCCCGAGAACCGCACAGTGGATCAGTTTACACCCGTAAGGGGGGTTTTGCCCTGTCTAAAACTAACACTGCTACTCCCTTGAAAAGGGTGTTTTCGTGTATCAAAACACCCATATCACAGGGTGCTTGCAATGGTCTAATACCCTTACCGCGAAAAAAAAACGTGAAAAATAAACTCTATCAGTCAGGGAACATGCAATCACAGATGACACCAGCATAGAAGGTGCACGCACGCCATCGAGGGAACGCTCGCGCTCTTTTCCTTATTGCGATAGCAATTATATGGACACTCGGCTGCTTTCTGTCGTCGGCGTTGGCGTCGCCGTTGCCGTCGCCGTCATGCCCCGTATAAGTATATTGTCACGTGGTCGTGACGTTGACGAAGGCAGCAGGCAGTTTGTCCCAGATGAAACTGTTTGTTGGCCGTACTTGTGGCCGGTAAACTGAAGGTCAGATTACAGCAATACACGCTGGCTGGCACTGATAGCGGCGAACAGAGCGTCGGCCGTCGATCAACTGGACATCGTTGGAACGCGCCGGCTTTTATAACTCACGCGTCGAACATTCTAGCCATATCACTAGTCGTCGCGCAAGCTCTGGAATAATCTTGAGTGTTAGCGTCTTGCGTGCAATCTGAACAGAACGATCTACTACAAGTGAGAAGCTTCTGGCACAATAAGGCGCGGTCTGCGCCGAGTACTGCTGATAGTCTTTGTGGGCGGAAACCGAATACAGTAAATGAAACGCGCGTGGCAATGCCCCCCTCTGAAAAGGCATCGTCCCGATGCTTAGAACAGAACACATGGTAAAAATACATGCAACAATAAATAACGACAGTAAATCACGAAAGTTCAATAAACAATACGCACAAGCAAGAAAGTCCAATGAAAGAAAAAAAGAAGCACAGTCCTCAGGTTCAGTACCGTGCGTACAACGGCTTGAGGCGCACGACATGGACGACTTCAGGTCGCGCACGGCGCCGATGAGAGTTCGAAATGCCGTCGGGGACAACCTCGTAGTCGAGTGTGCCGACACGTCAAACACCCTATACGGTCCGAAGTATCGTCGCAGAAGTTTTTCACTAAGTCCACGTCATCGTATCGGCATCCACACCCAAACGCGGTCGCCGGGCTGGTATTCCACGAGCCGTCCTCGAAGATTGTAGCGGCGGCTGTCAGTCTGCTGATTCTTGATCCGCAGGCGGGCGAGCTGTCGTGCTTCTTCGGGGCGCTGTAGGTAGGCGGTCACGTCGATGTTTTCCTCGTCGGTCACGTTTGGTGGCATGGCGTCGCTGCCGGGCTCCGTCCATAGACCAACTTGTATGGCGTCATCTGCGTCGTTCCTGCACGGCCGTGTCGTATGCGAAGCTCACGTACGGAAGGATGGCGTCCCACGTCTTGTGTTCGACGTCGACGTACATGTACATGGCCAGCATGTCGGCGATGGTCTTATTCAGACGCTCGGTTAGGCCATTGGTCTGTGGGTGGTACGCCGTGGTCCGGCGGTGGCTTGTCTGGCTGTATCCCAAGATCGCCTGAGTGAGGTCAGGAGTAAACGCCGTACCTCTGTCGGTGATGAGAACCTCTGGGGCGCCATATCGAAGGACGATGTTATCAACGAAGAACTTGGCTACCTTGGCGGCACTACCTTTGAGCAAGGCCTTTGTTTCGGCGTAGCGGGGGAGGTAGTCGGTAGCTACGACGATCCATCTGTTTCCGCATGTCGACGTTGGGAACAACCCCTGTAGGTCCATCCCGATTTGCTGGAACGGTCGGCGAGGTGGTTCGATCGGCTGAAGAAAGCCTGCTGGCCTTGTCGGCGGTGCCCTGCGTCGCTGATAGTCTCGGCAAGTCTTTACGTAGCGAGCGACGTTGGGCGGCATGGCAGTTTGTCCCAGATGAAACTGTCTATTGGCCGAACCAGCTCTCGTTGACCAGCACCATGGTCAACTAGAGCAACGGAAGCCGTGCACTTAAGCAACCCTCGGGACACCCTCGCCTTCAGTGAGCATGGGAGCAGCACACGCAGTGAAATGGCTCACAATCTTTTCTTCGCCCGACATGCTACGCTGACGTTGGCGTTGTGCTGCTATGACCCTTCAATTTGCGAATCAGTCTGCAACGACACCTTCTGCGAGACTGCACGTGCGGTTTATCCTGGCGATTACATCGGTGCTTCTTTCGACTACCCCCTGCCTGGTACTGCGCTCTTCGAGGACGTGTCAGCGCCATGGTCAACGAGAGCAACGCAAGCCGCGCACTTACGCAACCCTCGGGACACCTTCGCCTTCAGTGAGCATGGGAGCAGCGCACGCGGCGGAATGGCTCTCTATCTTTTCTTCGGCCCACAGGTTTGTAGTCATTCTCCGCTGTATGCGGAAATGTTGTTTCCGAGCTCGCAAACGTTTTGTGCAATTATGCGCGAATGTGCTGAAACGCTTCGGCTGCTTCTTTCGAGCGATGTTGAATGTAATCCAGGCCCCAAGAACATTCGTTCAAACGCTGAGAACGAGACAGACCTGCTAACCACTATTACCGAGATGCTCGGGAAAATTAGCACTCAGACATCTGAGCTTGCTCAAGGGCAGGTCGAAATAAAGGCCGATGTTAAGGATATCAAAGCTTGTCAACAGAGCATTGAGGTAAAGCTCGGTAATATTTACGAATGTCTTGAGGCCTTGGAAGCAAACGTTGTTACCATAAATAACCTTGAAGAAAGCCTTGCGGCTGTTCAAAGCACTGTCGACCAATTAGCGAATCATCTAGACAGTACCCAGTCTCGTCTGGACGACTTGGAAGACAGAGCCCGACGAAATAATTTAATTATTCACGGTATTACCGACGAAAACGAATCATGGCAGGACACGGAGAAAAAAAACACTCGCTGTGCTTTCTTCAGCCCTAGGCCGCGAATTTACACCTGATCTTGTTGAGCGTGCCCATCGCATCGGTAGATTTTCACCGCCGAAGTGCCGTCCTGTGATTGTCACATTCTCTTCTTTTAAGACTAAAAACTCTGTCTGGTTCTCGCGCGGAGACCTAAAGTCGAAAAGCATTTCTGTGAACGAATATTTTTCACCGGCAACACGACAGGTTAGAAATAAACTTGCTGATTTCGCCAAATCCTTGCCGCAATCACCTGCTTGTCAACTCAGGTACAAGAAGCTGCTTGTAAACAAGGAATGTTACATCTATGTGATGCAGGTTCTTTTTATGCTTTGTATTATCTCTCTAGGGCTGAGCCACTGAGAGTTCTGTGAAGGACAAAGCCATTTGTTTCAACACACACAAAACATTTAATAAGAGTAAAGCGAAGAAAATTCACACACTGACAAACACATCAAAAGGTTCCCTGCACACGGTAAAGAACTTCTAAACACACACGGAACTAAAGTTCAAAGCCTTAAACTAGACAGTCTAGTTCGTACGCAGGTGAGCGGCGGAGCGGGGAAGAGTACGAGTTCGGTCTCACCAAGAACTTGCGGGCTGGCCGAGGCATGCGCTACCGGAACTCGATGGCTCCGGCTTGTAGATCTCAGGCGGGCTCGCTATGGACAAGGGGACGCGGTGGCTGTTGAGCGACGCGTTGAAAAACCAGAGGAAGTCAAACCAGGCAGCTGGACGCACAGCTCGGTTCCGTAGCCCGACTGCTGCTGCTACGTTGCCTGTCGGCGCCGAAGTCCGTAGGCCTTGAGGTGGAGTTCCTATGCTGCTCAGGTCTCCACGCACAGGAACGGGACGGCAGGAGGCTCCGGCCGGTTGCAGTCCTGGAGGCTCGGGTCCGCCACCCGACTGCCTGCCTTCAACGCCCGGTCCGGCGACCACCTTCCGCTCGTCTCGTTCTGATGGAACTCTCCTGTCCTTCCTCAGCCCAGGCTGCTTCTCTTCTCGGGCACACTTGTCCACTCCTCATTGGTTATGGTGAAGTTTCCTGGTGTTTCTTGATTGGGCCACGTTCATGACGACTCCTTGCGCCTCGCGTTCTCAGAAGTTATTCATCGTCGTCGTCGTCTTCCATTCGAAGCTGCGCTCATCTCCGCTCGCGCCCGTTTTTCCGTCGTCCTTTTTGTAGAAGCGCACTTTTCAAAGGCGCACAATTCAAACGCGCACCACACTCATCACAATCTACGACTATGAAACAGATAGCGTTAAGAAAATAACTCGCGGAAGCCCACCTGAAAGGCTTCCTAACAGCGCGAAGACCGCGACCCGATAGGGCTGCGTGAGGGGACGTGATGTACAGTCTTCCAAATCGTGTGTCTGTTCTTCTGGCTAACGTTCGAAGTATTATCAACAAACGCGAAGATCTTAACTTTATTTATCGATACATGTGAGGCAGACGTCATCGCTCTGACAGAGACTTGGTTAAAACCCAATGTTCATGGTAGTGAATTATTAGATAAATCGTCGCATTTCATGTTTTATCGGTGTGATCACACCAATCGTATTGGTGGTGGCGTATTACTTGCGATAGCTAAATCCATTTCCTCCTACCCCATTTACATTCAAACAGATTTTGAATCCACGTGGGCTTGCGTAGAACTAGGACACAAAAAGTCACAATTTCGCCACTAGGGCGAAGCAATGAATGCGATAGCAAGAAATTAGTTTGTCACACGAAGAACGACAAGCAGCTCGATACTTGCAACGCGCCGCCGCAGCACAAAGAAGGACGCTCGAAAAGGACGCATAGGTATACACAGGACTAGCGTGAGCTTACAACTGTCGCAGTTGTTGCGTGTTTGTATTTGAGCAACGCGCTGCGAGTGTCCACAATGCAGAAGTCGACGCTGCTGTTGTTGTTGCGTCTGATATGGCTCATACGCACTCAGGGGGGATTGGCCAAGGATTGATTATATGATTATATGACTTTTACACGCTGTTTGATTTTTCTTTTTCTTTTAAACTGCGGCACGAGGAATGACCCCTCTGCGTCTCCTGCCACGCGGTGGCGTCTGACGCCAAGTGTGCCTAACTTGTTTTATCTAGGGATTTTTTTTCCATCTACATCATGAGTGGTACAGAAGGGAGCACCTTTTTTCGTGCGCATCTCGAGGGCAGTTTTCAATTTGAAAGAAACGGTAAAAGCGTTGCGTGATAGAAAATATGCTCAAGCTGTTCCGAGATCTGCGTACCGCGAGCTGGCAAATTGTCCATATGAATAGCTCGCCGTTATATCGCTGGCACGAGCATGGCGTGTGGCTGTATTGGCCAGCGCAGCAGTCTGCGGAGCGAGGGGTCGCTAGTTCGAATCCCCGCTCAGGTGGTTTAGAATATTTTTGTACTAATTTATTTTTCTTTATGCCTTTTTATATATACACATACATATACATATCCGCGACATGACGGCGTCGACAGACGGCGACGGCGACGGCAAAAATTAGCCGAGAGTGTCCATATAATTGCTATCGCAATAAAAAATTATTTTTGGTGTGTGTTACCGCCCCCCCTTCCTACTCTTCCACCTTTGTCTCCGAGCTTCATGACGCCCTTAACGTAATAATAACACGGCACCCCATTGCACCAATATTTTTTCTAGGTGACCAATTTTGCTAACATCTCATGGTCAACGGAAGTGCCTGTGTTAAGCCCCCTTTTCATCACAGAGTAGTGACTTTTTAGGTCTTTGTTCTACTTTTTCTTTAAGTCAACTCGTCACTAAACCCACCAGGTCACTGAATCGTAGTGCGAATACCTTAGACCTCATTTGAACTACATGTCCAGACCAAGTGTCGTCGATATCTTATTTGCCCGGTCTAAGTGACCACTTATTACTAGCGTTTGAAATTAAAGCAGCACATTTGGAAAAGAAGAAAGCCCTTACACCCTAATTTTACAGATTTTGGTGAGGCAAAAGGGTGTTTTGCTTGCTTGAAAACCCCTTAAGGGTGCAAAGTGGTTTACATTGCACACTGTTCCCGTCACAGTTTACTTAAGAAGAACGCGCAGCAATTACATTTTTTTACGTTTAGCAGTCCGTATCTCCACAACTAAAAGCGGCGATCAGAGGCGTAGGATGTTTAATCTGATCGTCGGCGGAACGCGTCGTTTTTTTACATCAGTGACCGAACATTCCAGTGTTATCCAGGTGCTCACGTAGGCTCCCGAAAAAAATTGTCTAGTCGCGTGCTGCACTTTGAAAGAAGATTTTGTAACAATCCCGAAACTTCCCAAACGCTGCGGCACGGCCTACGCTGAGCGGTGCTAACAGTTCTAGTGGGGTAAACACGCTCATATCAAAATTAAGAATTAGGGTGCGCGGCAACATATAAAGCAAAGTGAAAAACGCACCTAATTTGGAATACTCATGATCTATTTTGATGCTCTATCCAGGTATAATAAACCACTTTTGAAATATCTTCTTGATAACTTTTCCGCCGAAAATTGTTACTCCTGAGCTGCGACGATTTTCACTGGGTGCAGAGGATGAATTTTTGCACTTCTATGCCTTCGCGTGCAGCCGCGTCCACAACCTGACTGCGACGCACAGTGCGCGCTGCGCCGGGCACTGCTGGACAGCTTGTCACTGGGGTACGCACGGCACCGCCGAGGACCATTGCAACGGGAGATGGAGGCCGCCGCTGCCAGGCGTCACGACAGACTGAGCTACGAGCTGCTGGTGCGCGCCGCCCTCATGGACAGCCTGTGTTATCCCGGTGGCCGGAAGCGCCGATGAACTGGCCTTGCAGCTATACCGCCTGTTACCTTGGCATTCGACCCTGTCGTATGGCTGTTGATTAGTTGAATAAGAGTTCTCTTGGAGTTCTAATCGTCTGGCCGAGAGGACAAAAAATCGTCGTAATTAAGGGATATTAAAGCTTAGAACAACAGAGAGATGAGCTAGTCGGTACTTATTCATTCTGAAAGAAATAGGGCGGGCAAACACGGACACAAGAAGGAAGTCAGGACACCACAAACGCCTACTAACCGAAAAAGCGCAGAACGCAGAAAATAAAGAAGGCACGAAAGCTTATCTGCGCATCTAGTCAAGCGCACGCTGTCTCTGACGTCTGTGATCGAGTGTCGTGAGTATAATTCATATAACTGCATCGAAAGAGCTTATCATTCGCATATGATATTAGTATTAGTCTGATAAGATCAACCTACTGTAGCAGTCAGGCTGCACGTCACCGGCAGTAGTTAGCCGCACTCAATAACGGCGTTTTTAGCTTTGTGTTTTCGAATATGACCTCGCTTGAGTCTGTTATGAATTACAGACTGGATTTTAGGCAAATGCCTATGTTGTTCCTTGCGTTCTTGTCGTGCCACATTGATATATGAGCACGAATTAGGGGTGAAGAAGGGCTTTTATAGTGTTTCTAGAGTGGCTATAAATGCCTATTTTCGGTGTTCGTGCCTAAAAGCCTATAAGTGCCTATTAAATGCCTAGTTTCCAAATCGGTGCCTATATGAACACTATTTAACCTCCAACTTCACTTTCAAGTGCATTATGAGACCGTTATTCATGTTACCGGGAAACATTGCCCTTTAGGAACACTATGGGGTTCATACTAGCCCTCTAGTTGTACCACCTTCCGGAAAACAACCGCTAGCAGCCGTAAAATGAGGCGCGCCAGTACCCCACCGCGCTGACATGTCGCGAGCGGCTGGAGGCTCGAGGTTTCAGGAAAGGAAAAGACGCTATTTCTGCAACCCTAAATGGGAGCATGTCTCAGCGTCTACTATGGAATGGGGATAGCGAACTAAAGATGGGAAGAGGAAAGGAGAAGAGGAAAATGGCATCCATGGCCGGAGACGCAGCGAGGAGTTTCTACAGCCGTTTGTCCATTCCATTGTCCTCAAGGAAGTGTACCACCTTGAAGACATGGGTGTGGCAGTGGGCAGGAAATAGGAGGTCCCTCTGTGCAGCCGCGTGAAGGTGACGCACGAATGCGAAACCGTGGAGTGCCATCAGGGGAAAGGAGAATGTAGATCAAAAGTAAAAAAAAAATGCGATGTGCATGCCACTTTGGTTTTGTTTGTAGTTTACTTCCTAAAGGGCCCTTCACCATGTCGCATGAGAAATTAGACACTGGAAGTTGTTGCGTGCCCAATGAAGTGCGTTGGACCACAATAATTTTTCAAGTTGATTCATTGCGAGACGCGAAACCATGATTCGAAGAGGCGTCATGCGCACGCAAGGTCACGTGCGCATGACTTGCCTGAGCCAGGTCGTGTACGCGAGCAGTGTTGTTGTTTCGGGGTTCTCTGTAGTGTAGCCTACTGCCTGTTTCTGTGGGATGGATCCCTCAGTGCGCGCACTTTTGGAGAGGCTGGTATGGATCATGTGTCCTTACCGCGATGCACCGTGTCGCACAGGTGGAACCATGGTGGCTGGAACTGCTGTTAGGGACAACGCACCAAAAACACGCCAAGCGTTGTCAGGGCTGGCACTGGCACGACGCGTGAACGGAGAAAACACTATCACATACGAAATGGAGGCAGATTAGTCTCACATCTCGTTGCGATTCGAAGTAAAAAATAAAAGTAAAAAGGCACACATTTCGCTTGCGTGTTATTATTTATCTAAACTTTCATTAATGTATTCAATCAACAGATTACACAGATTACACATGTCACCTCGAATCATTCTCGCAGTGTCACGCGCTACTGCGAGCGATATCAGAGCACCATTGTCTACGTGGAGAAGCGACGTCAGAGCTCACGCAGGACCATTCCTTGTTGTACGTCAACCCCTTCATCATGGGTCGCGTGCTTGCCAGAAGGGCAGGAGGCGTTCATTTCGAAATTTCACATCTTTCCGCGGCGCATAGCGTTGCAAATCTTGGCAGACGTGATCGAGAGCGCCCAGTCCATGCAAAACACTTGTCAGCTCAAAATGCTCAGACCTGGTGAGGGGCCCTTTAGAGGTGTTCACCGACAGATGAGCAACTGACCCTACGTGATTAGACCCGGCAATACGAGGGATCCTTCCCTTCTGGTCTTTTAGCGGTCTAAGCATCTGCTTCTGTGCATGCCGAAAATAGAGATCCAGGAGTGTGTTGATTCCACGGTGGAGAATTCACTCTGTATTATACAAAATAAAAGGAGAGACTGTTCTACGAACCGTGCGGGAAAAAGGACGATTGCATGGCTATGTTCAACCACTGGCGCCTTTGTGCCATCATGAACATTTTTTTTGCTTTCATGTCGTAAATACAGGTTCAATAAAAAATCAATCAAAATATTTTATTCGTACCAAAGATGTAAACACAATGGGGTAGAATATACAGGAGGTCCCATAGCGCACGGCTGAAAGGGGGCCTCCTGACGGAAAATTACATGTTTATAAGTACAAAAAATTGCAACAAAACAGCGGTAAATAATTATTCATAGTCATAAAAGCAACGCAAACGTACAATAAAAAAATGGCAGTAAGAATAGCAATGAGACATCGTTAAGTAATTATACTTAGTAATATAAACGACGCAGACATGCAACAAAAATGGAAGCAAAAATGGCAATTGAACAGCGGTAAGTATAATTATACATAGCGATGGAAACAACGAAAATGTACATGAAAAATAAATACAACAGTCGCGCCCACAGTAAGGATTCTAAACGTAAGGAAACGAAGATATAAGGAATTACTTATGGGTGAACAATAAGATGAACAAGCTCTATTTTATAGCCTCCTAATGGTAATTGCTTAGTGCTGAGTGGTATTAAGTAACAGATTTTTATAGCTGCAAATCTGGCTGTATGTTTGCCGTAGTTAGTACGTACACGCGGTAGTAAAACGTTGTTGTTTGAGGCAAACCTAGTGGGATTAGAGTTCAACAAATGTAATTTTTCGCAAACGTCGGCTGTTATGGTACCGTTAACACACTTAAAAACAAAATTCCTAGATTATACTTGAATAAATTACATAGGGTTAGTGTTCCATGTTGCTGAAGAAGTGAAGATGCGCAGGTGATCGGTGAACTGAATGTTAATATGCGAATGACTTCGTTTTGGAGACGTTGAAGTGGAAGGATGTGAGATGGATAGGTATTCGCCCATGACGTGATACAGTACGTAATATGACTGTGGATGAAGGCGTAGTACAGTTTAAGCAACGTCTGCAAGTTGAAGAATGGTCGTGCTTTAATTAATATTCTAATACCAAGAGCTATCTTCAGCCTTGTATGCGAAATGTGGTTAGTGTATTTGAGATGAGCATCCAGGTCCACTCCCAAAAATGTGCACTTATTAGTACTAAGAAGCCTGTGGCCGTTTATAGTTATAACAGGTGTAGGTGAAATAGTGTAATGACTTGAATGGAAGAAAATGAACTGTGTTTTATTGGCATTAATTTCTAAACCATTAGTATTGCACCAGTCATGAATGTTACTGAAGTCAGTGGACAATTTATCAGTTAGTGCGTCGATGGATATGTCACTAGCGACTATTGTTGTATCGTCGGCATACAAAAGTCAGTTTCACCGCAAGGGTGAACCAATGAATGTGACAGCAACAAATTCTAATGTTATACGAAGTGAGGCTGGCAGCTAACTCTTGTGGATCCGATCTCACGCAACATTAGAAAACGCTGGTTTAAGAGAATACGGCCGCTCCAGGAACATTCTGCACACCACGTTCTCTTCCCGTTGAGAGCGCAGCACGTAGAAGGGTACACCGGCCGCCCGCTGTCGGCTGCCGAGATGGGGAGATAACGCGCGCGCCCGCGACGACCGCGGTCGTAAAATCGAAGGTGGCTCGAGGGACCCCCCCCCCCCTCCCCTCGCGTCTTTTCACGCTCGCGAGCGACGGGCTGGGCTAGTTGGGCAGTTGGGGGGTATCTTATCGCATGCGCCTCGGAGCGACGTAGATGGGCCGGCTCGTTTGATCGCCGCTTCAGGTGCGTTCACCGCTCCCGCTCGCCCGCTATTAACCGGTTGTAGAACGTACGATGCGAAGGGGGTTCTTATCAATTTGGACTTCATACGCGACATGACGGCGACGGCGACGGCACCGGTGACGGCAAAAACCCGTCGAGACTGTCCATAAAATTGCTTTCGCAATACAAAAAGGTTGAATGTGTGTTATATCAGCAGTTAGGTCATTAATATAAATTAAAAATAAAAGTGGGCCCAGTATAGAACCTTGCGGGACACCTTTGTCAATAGATTTAAAAGTGGAAAGGATGTTAGAAATACAGACAGCTTGCTCTCTGTTAGACAAATATATATTTATCAGCTCGTGCGCACTACCTACCACACGTATTGAGTTAAGTTTGATTATTAGTATATTGTAGCGTATTGCAAGAGGGAACACACAAAAACAGTTTTATTATGGGCGAACTTGTGCCCTGGAAAATAGGTATTAAAAGAATGAAAAAAAATTACACCATTTCACGCTAAAGGGAACCATGTGTAGATGTGAAGCAGAGGGCGCTAACGCTTACATTGGCGGTGGCGTTGACGCTGGTGCTCATCGCAGCGTTGCGCAGGAGAGAAAACTGGGGAGGCGCAAAGTACGCAGTGATGGAGCGGTGTTTCCTACTGGAACATGCCAATCGCTGCTAATGGGCAATGAGAGACAGAAGACTCCGACTGGACACAGAGACCCGCAGTCCGCTTTTACTTAACGCGCACGCTGCGAATTTTTATTGTTCAACAACGCACAGGAGAAATCTCCCACCGGCACCACCTTGCAGGTCAAGATCCATTGCCATATATACGGGGTGGCCAGTGAACGGTCGTGCAGCGCGAGCAGTCGGTTTTGTCAACCAAAAAACTCGCTAGCAGACGCTGCCTGCGTCGGCGTCGCGAGGTGAGAGAGGGGGGAGTGTAGGAGAGGAAAGAGAGGGGGGGGACGCGCATGCGCAGTGGTAGTGTTGACGCTGCGGGCAGGGATGCTTAGAGAGAGGGGGGGAGCGTAAGAGAGGAGAGAGAGGGGGGGACGCGCATGCGCAGTGGGAGTATGGACGCCACGGGCAGGGATGCCTAGAGGAGAGACGGGGGGAACGTAGGAGGGGAGAGAGGAGGGGAGGCGCATGCTCAGTGAGGGTGTGGTTGCCGCGGGGAGGGATGCCTAGAGGAGAGAGAGGGGGGAGAGGAGGTTTTTTATTTTTATTTTTTTTTAAAGGTTCGCGCATGCGCAGTAAGGGTGGTCACGCCGCACACCACCACCACCACCACCGGATTAAGCTTCGCCATAAGATGCTTCACATCTAGAAGTCCACTCAAGCGTTCCACACAAGTGTCGCTTCTCGAACACCTCGCAGGTCAGCCCCGAGTCTCGCGCCCGTGCACGAGAGGCATGCGCCGCGCTGCCACAACAAGCGCGAGCACGCGCAAGGCACTGTAGACGCCCACACAACGGCTCGCTGGTTTTCTTGGTCAAAAGGTTATTTGGAGCAGTCTCCGCGGCATTACTCCCCCTCCGAAATGCGCATCGTCCCGATGCGCTATTGATGGAGGTAACCAAGGGGCGAAGACTTAATTATCTGGCGTAGTAGGGCTTCATGCGGACAACGTGTACGACTTCCGCATGGCTTTGCCGATTCGAGCGCTCTTGTCTATCAGGGATTACTTGATAAGTTACGTCACTTAGTCGGTGAAGAACCTTATAAGGACCAAAGTACCGTCGAAGAAGTTTTTCTGACAGTCCGCGGCGTCGTACTGGTGTCCATATCCATACTTGATCACCTGGCTCGTACTTGACTTCTCTGGGCGCAGGTTGTAGTAGCTCGCGTCTTTGCATTGTTGGTTACGTATTCGGTACTGTGCCAACTGGCGCGCTTCTTCAGCTCTTTGTAGGAATTCGTCAACGTCGGATGGCTCGACGTTGTCGTTGTCGACTGCTAGCATGGCGTCTAGAGTTGTAGTGACTGTGCGGCCGTAGACAAGCTTAAGTTATTTGGGGTTTTTAGTGCATATGTTTTCATTGTTTATTTAAAACCATGTATAATCTACACACAGAGGCTCTTGTTATGTTAAGTAGCATAGTTGTTGGAGTGTTGCTCCCTTTTTCCCTTTTTTTTTTACATTTTCTGATTTTTTTTACCTGTTTGGTTTGTGGGATTTCCTCAACCGATATATTATTACTTTTCGTTTGAAGCTTCCCCTTTATTTAGTATTGTGTCCGGTTAAGTCTGTTTGCTGTTTATTGCATTCTTTGTTTGGCTGGCTTCTTTTTCCTCCCCCCCCCCTTCCCCCCTTTTTAGTATTTTGTTTTCAATGTTTATTATATGCTCTCTCTGTTAGATCTTGTTTATTTGGGTTGCCTAGGAGAGCTTTTGAGGTTACAAGCTTTTTGTGTACGGTCCTAGTCATAAACCGTGAGTGGTGCAGCGAAAAAAAAGTAATCTGTTGTTTAGGAGCCCACAGATCACACACACACATACACATACACACAGTAATTTAAGGAAGGCTGCAGAACAAGAGGTAGACAATAGTCATGCCAAAGAGATGTCGTCCCAGGCAGGCATCTACGAAGGAAGTTTGGGGGGGGGATGGGTTAGTTTGCACTGCCATATTTTAGGCCAGTTCAGTCATCAGCCAGCTTCTCGAGGCAGCTGTGATTGGTTTGATGCCCGCATGTGCATAGAGGGGTCAGTCATAAGCGATATCACTCCTCATTTTACTCCCTCTGTTTTAAAGACGATAGTCTTTCTTGGGATACCTAAGCGGAGAAATTTTGGTCTGTCTGTCTGTCTGTTTTTCTGTTTGTCGGCACGTCGCACGATTCAGCCGCTGGCCAAAGTTTGACTGCTTTCTGAACGCCCAGCCAACTTGATCAGTCGTTTTTGTGCATACTTGTGAACATTGTCGATCAAAAAGCAAATATTACGCATATCTGAGGCGCAACAACAATACGGAAGTATTAAGTGGTGTGTTCTTTTATAAAAAAATACATAGATACTTAATTCTGAAGACCCTAGTGTTTCTTAGGCTGCGCTGAAAATGCGGGCTGCCTTGCAAAAGCGAAGAGCCGTCGTCTATCTCCGAGGTCGCGCGAAGTGCCGCGTGTTTCATCCGCCGCGCGATAGCTGGCGCAGTCTGCCCTCGTCGCTGCAAACAAGAGAATCTCTTTTCGTGGTCGCTCTGCGCGCCTTCTCAGCTTTTTACACGCTGCCAAAAACACCGCGCTTGCGGCGAGAAGACGCTTGGTCATGCCAGGACGGAAATGGTCGAGAACAGCATCACAGGTGGCCGCGGATGAGACCGGCAGAAGACTATCGTCTTTCGATGACATTTGCAGCGAAGCACGCAGATACGCGGCCAATTTTTTTTAATCCTGTTTCAATTTTTTTTTACTTTTTGTTTCTGTCGCCCTGAAGAGCCATGTGGTGTCTGGCATCGGGTTTGTTACCTGAATGTGTTTGAAGAGTAATTCTGTGGAGCTTGGAACGCTCACGTGTGAAGGCAATTGTGCCAAGTGTTGTCGTTGTACTCTCCCTCCCCCCTCCCTGAAGGTGGTGTATGGGGTATCTCTCTCACAACCACTCATCTTTTTTTCTTGTTTTAGTGTGACCTGTGAAAAACTTCTTTCCATGTGTGTTAGGGTTAGGGGGGGGTGGGGAGTTTACATCAACAGTCCCAGGAGATCTCTCCTTATCATCTTCTGCCCCCCCGTGTTGTTAAACAGTTAATACTGCCATAGTCCCTTAGGTGGCGGCCTCTGGCAGTTGTAGCCGGAGGCGACAGCGCCTTCACCAATTTCTTTCACGTGATTCTCATAGCAGCTCCAGTTGACGATTCTCGCAGGTTGGTCTGGGGGTTGGTCGTAGCTTGTTGAACGTGGGGTGAAAATTTTTCCACGTTAAAGGTTTTGGAATTTCTTCTGAAGAGTGTAGTACGTTCCTCGGGCTCAGTTTTTCCTTCTGCGGCTAGTCATTGGGGGGCTGCCGTCGTCTGAGGAGTTTCCCTGTCCAAGCTTCGTTCTCTCGAGGTCTCGTAAATTGTGTGTAGCCGTTACTACTTTTACTACTGCATGTGGGAGAACCCACCAAACCAAACAGAATGATAAAATATGAAAGGCCAAGAATATTGTCTTCGCTGTCTGGTCTGGAGCTTTTATAAAAGTTTTTTTGTTAATTAAGTTTGTGTTGTTTAAAAGGAAGTTTTAGTTTGCGCTCTGTTTTTATATAAAGGGAGCAAAGCTTTTCTTGCAGTTGACACACTACCGCTTCTCTTTTCGTGTGTTCTGCAGTCTATCCTTTTTTTTTCGTCTTATGCATTTACATGTTACTGCCTTTCGTATAGTTTGCCCTTCACAACCTGAATGTCTTCTAGAAGTTGCTGGGCAGGACACTTCATGCCTGTTTGCTTTGTTGTATTTTTATTTTTCGTCTGTTGTATTGTATAATTGAACGCACATGTATTGGTCTTGCGGGCAGTCCCGGCGTAGCGGGCCACAGTGCATGACGTTGCTTGGCATGTGAAAAAAAATGGCAGGTGCGACGCGTAATGCTCAAGGTTTCGACGACCGCCTCACAGCTGTGTGCATTTTTTGCTCGTCGGCAGCAGATGTGAACGCTATGTTGTTTGCTCCTATATAACTCATTTCTCTACATGACAGAATTTTTGCAGTTGTGATTCACCAAGCACACAGACACGATGTATTCTGTTGAATGGAGTGACGCGGGTGGTCTCCTGAAGGGCCGTATTGTAGGCGAATGCTGCGTATGGCAGGATTTCGTCCCACGTCTTATGCTCCATGTCCACGTACATTGACAACATGACAGCAATGGTGCGGTTTAGGCGTTCCGTTAACCCATTCGTTTGTGGATGGTACGCAGTGCTTTTCCTATGACTGGTATTAGTAATTAGTATTTGTATTAGTAATTGTAACTGGTATTAGTATTAGTAATTGTCATCAAGCACTGCATCAACTGAGATGTGAAGGCTGCTTTTCGATCGGTGATCACTACCTTTGGGGTGCCATGCCGAAGGACTATGTTGTGAACGAAAAACTTGGCAACTTGAGCTGCCGTTCCTCGCTCAAGGCAGCCGGTTTCAGCATACCGCGTTAAATAGTCGGTGGCGACGACGATCCACCTCTTCCCCGACGATGACATTCGAAACGGCCCAAGAAGATCCATTCCAACTTGTTCAAATGGCGTTGCAGGTGGGTCTATGGGCTGGAGAAGGCCGGCTGTCTTTAGAGGTGGTGTCTTGCGCCTTTGACATTCGCGGCATGTCCTCACATAATACTGCACGGACGCTAACAGCTTGGGCCAGTAATACTTCAACTCAATTCTGGCAACTGTCCGGCTGACGCCCAAGTGACCCGACGATGGTTCATCATGGCAAGCTTCTAGGATTTCAGGCCTCATGGATGACGGTACGACGAGCAAGAACTCCTTGTGTCCGAAGTTCCTCTTGTAGAGCACATTCCCACGGAGGCAGAACGAGGATAATGCTCTCTTAAATACACGTGGAACTTGGACGTCATGCCCTCCGAGGTGCTTTATCAATGAGAGCAGTTCTTTGTGTCAGCTCGTTGATGCTGCGCGATGTCCGATGCTTCCATCACACAAATAAATGTCGAGTCGTCTTCTTCTCAAGAAGTAGAGTCGAGTGGCGAGCGTGATAAGGAATCAGCATCGTTGTGTTTCCTTCCAGACCTATATACAACGGTAATATCGTATTCTTATCTGGCAAGGCGTCCCGACGGGTCTTTTAAGCTCGCCAGCCAGCAAAGTGAGTGGTGATCGCTAACGGCACGAAACGGCCTTGCGTAGAGGTATGGTCTGAACTTGCTGATGGCCCATATAACTGCCAAACACTCTTTTTCTGTGGCGGAGTAGTTTTTTTCAGCTTTTGATAGGGTGCAGCTGGCATAAGCTATGACTTTCTCTTCTCCATTTTGCCATTGCACCAGCACTGCGCCGAGACCAAGATTGCTTGCATCTGTATGGACTTCCGTGTCCGTGGTTTCGTCAAAGTGGACAAGAATCGGCGGGGCTTGCAGACGTTTCTTTAATTCGTTAAAAGCTACCTTTTGTTCCGTACGCCAAACGAATGATTCCTCCTCCTTTGTGAGTTTGGTTAGTGGTTCGGCAATTTTCGAGAAATTTTCGACGAATCGCCTGTAGTAAGCGCATAGGCCCAAAAATCGACGCACCTCTTTCTTGTCTTTCGGCTTGGGAAATCCTGCGACGGCCGCAGTCTTGTCGGGGTCCGGGCCAACACCCTCGGCGCTGATTATGTGTCCGAGGAAGCGAAGCTTTTCAAATCCAAATTGGCACTCTGGTTTTATTGTCAAGCCAGCGGCCTGGATGGCCTGAAGCACTAACCGCACTCTCTCTAGGTGCTGATCAAACGTTGTAGAAAATACCACAACTTCGTCCAAATAGACTAAGCATGACTGCCATTTCAGCCCCGCGAGGACGCTGTCCATCATGCGCTGGAATGTCGCTGGCGCACAACAGAGGCCGAATGGGAGTGCTTTAAACTCATTGGGAATGGGAGTGCTTTAAACTCAGTCCGGGGTTACGAAAGCTGTCTTTTCACGGTCCCTTTCATCCACTTCAATTTGCCAATAGCCGCTTTTTTAAATCCAATGACGAGAAATATCTGGCGTGCCGTAGCCGATCCAATGTGTCATCGATACGCGGCAAAGGGTGTACATCCCGCTTGGTCACGCTGTTCAGTTTCCGGTAGTCAACACAGAATCTCAACGTGTTGTCCTTTTTCTGCACAAGAACTACCGGCGCTGCCCACGGGCTGTTAGATGGCTGAATGACATCGTCCTCCAGCATGTCTTGCACTTGACGCCTTATGACTTCTCGTTCTTTCGGTGAAACTCTGTACGCATGTTGATTCACTGGCCTTGTTGCTTCGTCTGTTATTATTCGGTGTTTAACAATCTGGGTGCGACGTACTTTTGATGAGGTAGCGAAACATTCTGCGAAATATCTCACGAGGTCTTGTATGATTTTCCTTTTGGCTGGCGATAGATTTCGGCTGATTGAAACTGTTGCTCCAACGTCACGCGTAGTTTCCGAATCAGCTGGTGGCCGTGACGTCAGACCGCATAAATCTGTCACTGCAGTAAAACTGTGTAGAAAGGCGATGGCAGTGTCTTTTGCAACATGCTGAATTTCATTTCCGAAATTGGTGAGCAATACGTTGGCACGCCCACCACGTAAGCGAATAATTCCCCGAGCTATGCAAATGCCTTTCTTCAGCAGCAGCTCGACGTTGCCATCCGCTATGCCTTCAGAGTCGATGAATGCGTCATTCCTTAAGCCAACCAGCACGCTGCATCGTGGTGGCACGGTTACGTCCCCGTCGATAATACGCAATGCAGTGCTCCCTACCTCCTTGTCTATGGCCAGCTTTGTCGAGAAAGAAACACTAGAATTCTGCAGGTTGATTATGGCGCCATTAGCTTGCAGGAAATCCATTCCGAGTATAACGTTTCTAGAGAATTCTGGAAGTACGAAGAAATCAGCGACGTAAGTAGCACCTTGAATGCCTATTCTCGCGGTTCATCTTCCCAAAGGTGTTACGAGGTGGCAACCAGCCGTACGTATTTGTGGTCCACTCCACGGCGTCAAAACTTTCTTCAGATCGTTTGCGCTTGCATAGCTCACGACTGAATAATCAGCACTCGTGTCTACCAAGACGTTTAATTCACGCCCGTCCACCGTAACGCGCAAGTCTGAAGAAATTTTCTCTCTACTTATACGTAGTTCTCTGCTCGTCGCTGCTGCGCTGGGGCTTTGACGGAGAATTTTTCGTTTTCTCAAACGTCAGCGGCCTTGTCTCCCCAGGTCGCTGGCTTCAGTTTTCCTGGCGCGGGCTCATTGAGCGACCCCCTGGTGACATTGAAGAAGGAGAACTTGAACGCAGTGGGCTTGGTGATCGATAACGAGCAGGTGCTGGTGACCTCGGCTGGTGCTGGGAGCTAGCGGTTGGGAATTGTCCTGAAAGGTACTCTTCTATCTCTACAGGCCTTTCACCATTACGGGGGCATGGCGCATTCACCGAAAACCCGCGCAGACCGACTCTTCGATATGGGCACGTTCGGTAAAGATGTCCAGCTTCACCTCAATGAAAACAGAGCGGCGTCCTGTCTGGTGTGCGCCACACGTCGCTTTTTCGTGGTCTCAGCTCTCCAAAAAAAGGTGAGCCGTGCGAAGCCGATGGGCGGCCACCGGGGCCCGCGAACGAAGCATTGTTCACGGCGGGTTGGCGTAAAGCGTCCGCTTACGTAGGTACACGACGTTTGTCACGGAATGCCACGTTTTCGACCCCTCGTCACGCCGCTCACGCGCGCCGCACCCACCCCGCTGACCGGCGCGCCAGCTTGGACGTGAAACGAGTTGTTTCGTAGAGCCGCGAAGAGCAGCGGAAGGGAGTGTCGCTGCCGAAGTTGTCTCTTTGTTCAGTACCGAGGCGACGGCAGGTATACGGAAATCCGCAGTAAGCCCCGAAGTTTTGGCTGCAAACGCTCGGCATGAGAATGGAGGCAAGATGCGTTCCCACGGAAAGAGCTGCACGTGCACGAGCCGCCTACGCAGTCACCGCAAACAGGTTGTCTATCTTGATTATTGGAGAACCCTCTCCTAATTAAAAAGGGGCGTCGTAAATATTTTGAGGGCGGAGTTTGCGACAATGGAATGCGCATGATTGGACCCATGTTGATGGTCCCCTTTTTCCCCCAGGAAGAGAGTGAGGGGATACGAAGGGGATTTAAGCGCAGAATATCGCCCTGCTAATGAGTCTAGCTGCTTGACAAGCATGGAGTAGAAGTAGATCAACGAGTATCTCTCCTAGAAGTTTTTAGTGTGCGCTTTGTATCGGCTGGCCACCTAAACTTAGCCGTTCGCCTAGTTGAGACACGTCTGCAACGTAGGCATCGGGACTTCAATCTCAGGTTAGCTCAACCTGCCTGAGATCTCCTTCAAGCACTAACTCCCGGAAACATCGGCGTTGCAACTCGGACCCGCCCACATCGGAGCCGTGCCAGAAATCTTCGGGACTTCTCGCATCTGATCGTCGTGGACGCAACGCTGCCGGTCATCACACGTATGCCGTCACCTGTTTATATCTGTTTATATCATCGAACTTTCACGTCTTTATTGTTAATTTCATTCCATTGTTAGTTCCGCGTTAATTGATTTTGTGTATTTTTTGTAAGCTCATTGTTTGATTCTAGTTGTTTATTGTTAGTTTTTTCTAAAGTGTTGTATTTAGAGTTCTTGTGCCGCAATAGCTAGAGTAAAGCTGTTGTTTTATCCAAACACTTCTCCGATCTCTTCACTGTTTCTACTTGCGTACGGAACGGCCGAACCCGCTGTCATTCCCGTCGCCGACTTCGCGCTGGCGACGCTTGAATACAGCAAAACCGTAACAACGTTCCTGCAGCGGTCGCTCGAGTCGGACAGGTTGCACCTCAAGTTCGGGTTGAAGAATGGCGTGCCGAACTTCTTCACGAATGACGGCGGCGAGGGATGAAACTGTTGGCGTCACTTGCGGTTGCAGAAGCTTCTCAAGCTCTTCCTTTACGATAGATCGGACCAGCTCCCTCAGAGCTTCGCTGCTGCTGCCTTGGCTTACGGAAAGGACGTCTGCAGGTGCACTTGTAGCTTCGCAGTTGTATTGACGGGCACGCTGCTGCAGTGCCCTCTCTATGGTCGTGGCTTCAGTGCGGAATTCAGCAACGGTACGTGGGGGGGTTCCGAACCAACCCTGCATACAGTTCCTGTTTGACACCACGCATCAGATGGCGTAGTTTCCTCTCTTCTGTCGTGTCCGGATCGGCGCGCTTGAAGAGGCGGGACATATCCTCAATATACATGCTGACGCTCTCGTTCGTGCGCTGGTTCCTCGATTGAAGAGCGTTTTCCGCCTTCTCCCGGCGATCGCTGCTGGCATAGGCAGCGAGCAAATGGCGTCGAAAGTCTTCCCATGTCGCTATCACGCCTTCATGGTTCTCAAACCATATCCTTGCTGCATCCTCCAACGCGAAGTACACGCGGCCCAGTTTCCTTGCCTCATCTCAGGCGTTGGTCTTGGCGACCCGCTCTAAATGCTCCAACCAGTCCTCTACATCTTCGAACGCGTCCCCGCGGAAGGGCATAGGCATGCACGGTGGCGACACGATGAGTTCGGATGTTGGGACCGGGTTGGCCATCGCTCTGGAGTTGGAGGTAAACGCTACCTCTGTTGCTGGAACAGTGGGGAGCGGTCCGAATTCAGGCGGGTCTCCTCGGAGGCGGTGGCTTGAACGCTGGTGTACTGGAGTCAGTTCGCCAGGTTCCAATCGCGGGGGATCAGGGCTCCGCTCTATTGCGCCAAGGGGACTTCCAATCACACCCCGCACCTCCACCAGAATGTAGCGTATTGCAACAGGGAACACACAAAAACAGTTTTATTATAGGCGACCTTGTGCCCTGGAAAGTAGGTATTAAAAGAATGAAAAAAGTCCCCTCAAGCGTTCCACACAAGTGTCGCTTCTCGAACACCTCGCAGGTCAGCCCCGAGTCTCGCGCCCGTGCACGAGCGGCATGCGCCGCGCTGCCACAACAAGCGCGAGCACGCGCAAGGCACTGTAGACGCCCACACAGCGGCTCGCTGATTTTCTTGGTCAAAAGGTTATTTGGAGCAGTCTCCGCGGCAATATTATGAACGATGGAATCAAAGGCCTTAGAAAGGTCAATCAACAGACCACCGGCAAAACAACCCGAGTCAAGCGCGTGTTTAATGTAATCAGTAAAAGAGAGTAACGCGAAATCTGTCGAATAGCCTGCACGAAAACCAAATTTTTGAGTGGATAAAATAG
>JALIZH010025625.1:0-26982 GCA_030522465.1 Rhipicephalus appendiculatus
CCAACATGGACCTACATTTTTTAAAGAAAGCAAGAGCTCTGGGAATATCGTATCAACCGCATGTGTGGTCGCCTGCACTTAAAACATATTTTGTACATCTCAAGGTGTGAATAACTACATAAGTTGAATTGTGGTCGCTTGCACTTAAAACATATTTTGTACATCTCAAGGTGTGAATAACTACATAAGTTGAATTTGTCATACTTTCAAGCATCGCCTAGTTTGATAACATATCAGCGACAAGATTTTATTGCACCGGATATAACCTCGCAATCTATAATTTATTTCGTGTTTATGTGTACCTTGTTGTTTTTTCCCGAGAAAAAAAAAAGCAAAAGCCCACTAAGTGCGCGATGAATGGAATAGAGCAACGCGTTGGCTGAGGCTCGTTGGTTCTCGATAATTATCCATTTATAGCGCGTGACATACGCAGACAAAAAACACTAAACCTACAAGTGCTGAATGCCGACTCGCGTTTATTATCAGACCTCAGAATACACACAGCGAAGAGAACGAAGGACCTACCACACCCAGACACCATATCACACCGACGCGCATGCTTTGCAATGTGTTTACCCCAGCTGCCATCAAGAAAAGGCATTTTTCTTGGGCATGAAAAAAGTCACAGTTTCGTCGCAAGGGCGAAGCAATGAATGCCATAGCATCTAATTCGAATGCCACACGAAGAATGGCAAGCACCTCGAAGCTTGCAGAGCGCTGCTCAAGCACAAAGGACGTATGAAAAGCACATGCAATACGAGCTCCACGCTCAATAAATCTCCTTTCTAATACTTGCGGCTTCCAGTCGGAGTGAACTTTTACAATCACCTTAGTCGAAATCAAGAAAAAAAACACAGCATATCCACGGAGTGAATGATGATGAGTGGGCGAAGCTGCGGAGGCTCATCGGTAAACCGTGAATCTTCCGTGAATTCTGCCCGGTACATCATCACCAACGTGAATCGGGCGTGTTTATACTAAAGGAGGGTCGATGAGAGTTATGGTGACTGAAGCAATCATGGTTACACCGTGAAATCTTCAGTGGTTTCGCCCAGCAGTAATCAAAGCAATAGTGTGTGTGAAATTTTATTCAAACTTGAACGACCGGTCGTCGTCCATGGTCCGCCAAGCAGCACGATCCGGCAAGCGCACTCGTACTGCTCGTACGGCGGTCCGCGCAATCGGAGAGCAGCTGCACCGTAACGCCATCTAGCGTACTTTCACCCAACCGCCATATTGTACGCATGTCTATAGGCGGTAATCTTCCGCGAATTCTGCGCAGTACATCATCAACGACGTGAGATCGGGCGCATTTATACTAAAGGGTCGATGAGAGTCATGGCGACTCGCAGCTTACTTTAATTTTACATGTACGTTGTGAATTTTTTTATTGTTTAATCACGCACAGGAGACATCTCACACAGACACTACCTTGGAGGTCGAAATCCAGTACCTACTGGCTACTCAGAGTGCATGGACAACCGAGGACCGCCGAGGTAATGCCATAAGGAGCTTCGCCCCTAAATATATTCATCATATACAAGTACTAAACGAGAGGTGGCTACATACAACGAGGACGCACGACCCACGGCTTAAGGAGCTTCGTCCCTAAAAGAAATTTAAATGGGCAGGACATGGAGCGCGAAGGTTACATAACGGCTAGTCAGAAGTAACAGGATGGAGTCCACGACAAGGCAAATGTGTGAGGGGGAGGCAGAAAGGTAGGTGGGCAGATAATATCCGTAAGCTTGCGGGGATAATGTGGGCGCAGCAAGCATAGGACCATCTTTATACGTGAAACATGGGAGAAGCCTTTGCCCTGCAGTGGGCGTAGTCAGGCTAATAATAATAATAATAATAATGATAATATGAAAATAATTGCTATATTATTATTATTACAAAGTGCCCCTAAAGAGTAACCATTCCTTCTCTAGAAGTTTCAGAATCTGTGACATACGATTTAAAGTTTGACTAAACTGCAACATACGAATCACTAATCCGCCGAAGGAATAAGATCGCTAGAACCTGCAATATATTTTGCATTAAGTTCATTTATTAAAAAAATTACGCAGGATGAAGATAACATGCATAAATCATACTGGAAGCATGACACGAAACATGCCGGTTGTTTTTCTTGAAATTAATTTTACTCTGTATAAATATGCGTTAATTATAAGCGTAGTGAAGTGGTGAGCTGCTGTAACCAATTGGTAGTCCGTGAGGGCTAAGTAACAGAAATTATTGAAACCTGGAAAGTTTCCACCGTACTGGGTTGAACGCGGCTTTCAACAACTGCATTGTTGTACTACACTTGAAATTGTGGAAGGATATGCAATTTGCTGACTCTTGAACCGTGGAACCAGCGCAGTAACCACGAACTAACCACCGGAGTGCTACGCTGCACCCCTGAAACACGAACGTGTCGTGGCCGAGTATACGATCTCCGAATAAAAGCGTGCCGACGCTTTTAGCACTGTTGCTTCACAGGCAAAGTGGTGCACATTTATTGAAAGCTATCCGAACATAATTTTTAGATGTGAAGCATCTTATGCTCGGGGCTGTGTCCGTCCTTCCCGCGTCCCGCGTCCGGTCACTTTCATGAAGTAGGGAAGCAGCCACTATGCGAACCAGAACACTGAAGTACAATAAGACCGTCAACCACCATCACAGTCATGAGAGTCATGGCAGAGAGCACAGAGTGGCTGCTTAGCAATGGCTAGGCAGGTGGTGGGTGCAAGCAAATAATAACGCGCTCTATCGGTGGTGTCTGTCGCCCACGTTGACTCCATTCCTTGATCTTGCTTGAGGGGGCTTTGTCCGTCCCTCCTTCCCGCGTCCCACAGCTCCTCTCCTACGCTCCCGCCCTTTCTCTCCTAGGAATCGTCTACTCTACGGAGCGGCGCCCCGCGTCCCGTTGACTCCATTCCTTGATCTTGCTTGCATGTGCTTGCGGGGGCTTTGTCCACCCCCTCCTTCCCGTGTTTGTCCACCCATACACAGAACAAATAACAAAAAAATATTGATAGTTTTTTTCTTAACTATCGATAGTGTAAAGAATCTATCGATAATACTACCATAGTCCCTCAATACTTTTACTGGTCACGAAACTTCTCCGTCACTCTATGAGAGAGCTTTGTGTGCTGCCAACTTTGACCGCGGCATGGCGCCACCAGCGCTAAGGGGGCGCTCGTCAGGGCTAGCAAGGCGATATTCTATATAGCGTGGTCGGCGTGGTGTTGCGGTGTCTTGGCTCTGTTCGTGTCGTGTTTTATCACGAGTGTGTGGTGCTGTCCGTGCCTGTTACCGTTTTCGAATGCCACGAATTGTTAGGCGGCAGCTTGACAAACAATTCCGAAAACATATTGTGTGCCGCACCGTCGCTCCGGCTAAGGAGGCACTTGTCGAGGCCAGCGAGGCGACGGCATGGTGTGTTGCCTCTGCTGGCGTCGTGTTTTATCGCGAATGTAAGATGCTGTCTGTGCCTGTTACTGTTTTGAACGCGACGAATAGTTGGCAGGGGCTTGACAAACGATGCCGAAGACATGCTGTATGTCGCACTGTCGCTCCGGCTACAGGGGAACCGTCAAAACAGTGTCGTTCGCGTTTCCCAGTGACCTCGAAAGCCGAGAGAAGTGGAAACGGGTGATACCCGCTTCAAGAAACATGTACATTCTCGTTTAGCTCACCGAACATTCGCTTATGCGAAAGATATTTCGATAAGGAGGACATCATTCGTGAAGACCAGTGCGTTATACAAGGCATTGTTGTTAGATTTCCGCGCGAAAGAGCTAAGCTGAGGGCAGACGCAATTCCTCGATTGTCGGCTGGCTTCTCGGCTTACTTGTCGAAGGTGTCGGCACCTCGGCAGTTGCCACACAGGCAACCGGTCAAGCGTCCTCGAGAGCTATCAGATGATTTCAGTAAGGAAAATGATGGACATGGACGGCTCCGACGCATGGGATGCAGTAATAAATGACGATAAATATTGCAGTTTTACACGGCTTGCTCTTCTGTGCATATCCCCGAGAATCTATCTGCGTTGAACTTGAACATTACTATATATTTTTAATACTGTGATAGTTGTTTGTGCTGTTAAATTCTTCACTGTTTCTGATGTATTTTGTGAGCTTGTGATCATGCATATTTATTTATACTTGTGCACATATATGTCCGCCTTCTTCAGTTTCTGTTTTGAAAATGAAATGCTTACAGCTTGCATTGAGTTGTTATCAAAATATAAAATATCTGAAGCCTAACGGTTTTTATTAAGGTGCTAAAAGATTTCAATAGTCACTAGATCAATCAGCCGCTCAAGACCCTTGTTTGACTATGGCTAGAAAAATACATGAAACAATCGCTTGGCGCTTTGCAGCGGGCGTAGCCATATGCAGCTTTCACTGTAAAAACACATGTAACTCTTCAACGTGCCTGTGAACCTAAATTCACGAGTTTTTGCACTTCGTCTCCTTCGAAATGCTAGCGCTGTGACTAGGCGTGTTTAGCAGCACACCTTAGCTACAAGCCACCGAGGTGGTAAAAGAGCAATATCATGGTTTTCGCTTGTGTGCAGGTATTGTTACAATTTTGTGATATTCGCTTCATAGTTTTCTACACGCACTCTGCCTGAGACAGAAAACCCATCGACGTGCGGACGATCTAGAGTTTTTTTTTCCCTAACGCGGCATTTCCTACGCCGTGCGTCAGCGCAGCACACGGCAGTGTACCCAAAAGTAATATTTAACTCAGTCATATATATTGTGAAGAGTTCTGGCTAAGTATTTTTTCAAAGCGTGAATACATCATCACGAAAAAGCATCATCGTGTAAGTTGCGCGCGTCAGTACGTTTCTCGGCGAAGAGGCGTGATGCACGCCCGCCGACGGTACGTACAGTTGCGTATACTGGCAGGGGTTTATCCCGGTTCTTCCGCTTACATCGACTACAGCTTCGAAGAAAAATAAAAAAGCGTCAAAAAGACATGGCCCTAGCAATGTTTGCCAAATTGGTGTGCAGCGTGGGGCTGCACGCCGATTTCGCCACGATCGAAATGAATGAAACACTGCCGCAACCGAACAGACATTTATGGCCGCTGCGCGCAGGTACGCTGACCAAGCGATGGGAGAGAATATGAAACCCCACTGAAATATGTCGGTGAAGCTACCAGAGCGAGTCTACGCCACGGAAACTTCGTAACGCGCCAAAAACACGCCGTTCAAGCGGCTGAGATGAAAAGCCCCCTTGGCTGCAGTGGTGCCCCCTGGCGGGGAGGTTCTGTCCCTATACCAAACTTGGCCCGAAGTTTCGTGACCTGTAGAAAGTATTGAGGGACCATGATACTACTATCGCTAAACAATCGATATTATCGAGAGTGCAATCAATAGTACCATCAGGAGTGTTGCGGCCAATAGTATAATCAGTAGTGTTGTGAATAAATATGCTGTTGTAGGATGGAGATATTGCCAAATGATTTGCGACAGCCTGCTATCAGCAGTACAAGTTCGCTTACTTTATGAGCACTCTTCTGGCGAAAGAAATAAATTATTGCCGCAATCAAAATGCCGAAATATGTCCATAAATAAATTTGTATTCAAAAGTAACCAGTTACACCTTACAATTAAAAACATAGCTTTTGATATTCTTATTTTAAAATTACAAAATGCAATATAAGTTTGAAGCCGCCTAGTTCCGCCGCATGTGACAACTTCCTTTCTGCTAAAGCTGAACAGTTCAGCTTAATAATGTCAGCCAATCATTCTGCTGAAGGAATTCGCAAGCATGTCAACTTTCTTGCGCTTGTGCCTTCTTCTCCTGCTCCGCCATATACTACCACGCATTCGGAGAATCAAGTTTATGCTGCAATGAGTTCACGCGGTTGATTTTATACTATCGATTGTACAGTGGTGAACTCTCATGTCTAGTGCTTTCGACGGCTTTGGCCGCCGAAAGCACTCTAAAGGTTTAACGCAAAAAGAAAAAAGAAGAAAAAAACGAAGTGCACCGTTCTCGGCATTATACGATATCACGAATCGAGAATAAGTTCACAGTATAATAGGCGCCAATCCGAGCGCCCGCTTTTTTTTTTTTTTTGGCGCACACAGTTGAGTGCGCTTCTGGTGGCCAAAGCAATTTTCCCGGCAGGAGCGATAATCAAGGACGGAAACTGCAAGGCGGGCACATCAGTGGCGCCGCGCATGCTCAAGAATTGGCCCGATTCGAACTGCAGATGTCGCTCGTGCTGTTCCGAGTGCGACACTCCATCGTTCTAGACATGTGTGTTTACCACTGTACTTTCAAACTAACTAACGATAGCGCTATCGATAGTTTCTTGTATTATCGATAGTTCGATAGTGGATCAACTATCGATAGTATCGATAGTACCATCGATAGGTCTGCATCGCTACCTCCCTCCCTCCCACTGCCTACGTGGCCATTGGTAAGCAGCCACTATGTGCTGTCTGTCACGGCTCGGGTGACGTTGATGGTGTTTGGGCCCTTACATATACAATAGCGAAGGTTGTCACGAAATCACAACAAGAGCCGATTTCGGCGCCGTAGTTGGCCGCTACCGGCGCCGCTGCCACTGGTGTCCGTAACCACTCTCGGGCGAAAACAGAAAACAAAATGAAGTGAGCAAAAACTTTCTATGAACGGATGCGACTTGAACCCAGGCCTTCCGCGTGGAAGCCCAGTATTCTACCAAAGAGTCACGATGGTGCTTGAAACTCTTTCACAAAAACGCCCTCTACAAGTACCATGTCGGGCAAGCAATCATGTTAACATATGAAATATTGCGTCGTAGTAGAATAAAGTAACAACCAGACGTCACACAATGTGAATTGTGCAACGAGCAGGTCGTTGATTGCATCCAACACATTACAAAATGCTTAGCGATAATTACTCATCATAATCAGCCACAGCACAAAGTGCACATAATGCCTTACAGATGTGTAGCGGGTACCACACTTCTCCGCAGAATGACGAATAATGGCATAGTAGATGCTTCCCTATCTCATGAAAGTTACGATTATTTATGGCGTGGTGGGTACCTCGCATGTGTACTTGTACTAGTTGCCCCAAGAGAGTGTACAATGGGCTCTAGAAGGCCACTCCTTCAGGTTTCGTTGTTGATTGGGTTGCATGTTCCACGCAGGCCTGGCGATTTTTTTTACTAATATGGTTTGGGCAAGTACAACGATTAAGAATAAGAAGAAAATGTATTCGCCGAGAGTTGGCTTCCCAATTAAGGCTGCGTGACGTAATGCATGACCACCGTGAGCTCATTCATTACTCGAGCTTAAAATTGCGGCATATTCTCGGCCCATGGGGAAAGCACCGCCTGTGCTTTACGCGCTACGAAAGTGCTGTTGACATTTTTGCGGGCCACGAGCCAGGCTTAGCCTGACGGTCCCGACGTGGGAGTCACCCGCTGCGCGCTAACGTGCTCTTCGGCGGACCTTAATAAAGTTACGCAACCACCCACCCATGAGCCTTAACTAAACTTTGTAGAAAGGGTAATCAGTGAGTGTGTGTGCGCCTGTACGTGCTTTTGCGTTTACAGTGCATCTATAATCATAATCACCCAGCTGCTGGAGTTACATGTCAGGCAAATAGCCAGACTAACATGTCCAGCATTTCAATAAATCGTTTCTCTCGCTCTCTCTTTCTCTCGGATGAATATAGCGCTACTTGGGACTCGAGAAATCAGTCGGCTCTATAGACCCGTTCAACCTCAGAAAACATGCCATTTCTCCAGTGTCACAGTCACCACTGTACGTTGATATTCTAGGGTTGTACGATTTAAGGATATTCACGGCACTCCTATTACTGTCTGTAAATCGATCAATTGAAACAGGTTTAACTGACTTGGTCGATTAAATGAAAGGTGAAGATCGATTACCATTATTCACCTTGCTGCCCGCTTTTCATCGATTCATCGATTAATCATTCAGCGATTTTACCATCCCTCTGTGAGAGCGCTACACTGGCAGCGCATTCCGAAAACAAAAAAGACGCACTAAAAGAATGCAGAAGTATATACAGGATGAGCCCGAACTAAATACTGTCACAGTTGTTACTTCAAATAGCCCTACTTTGCCTCTTCTAAGTAGCAGCTCACTCGTTTCGCAAACGCGGCCGCCGCAGGAAGCGAAGTTACCTTCGTGCTTCAAAGCAATATTTGCGGTGAGAGCACACGACGCACAAGCCTCCCCCTTTAACAGATAAGCTGCGGCTACGTCCTATATGTTTAAGTACAAATCGGAGGCGCGCATACCAACTACTAAGGCAACCGCAGTACGAGCGGCTTGAGGACGGCGTCCAGGCCTCCTCGGCATCTGCTGACCGGCTGCCACTGCCACCACCGCTCGGGAACGGCGTGTAGGCCTCCTCGACGGCATAACACCACCTCACCGACGCCGGGATACGTGTTCACAAGAAGAGACGTCATATACGCGTCCTTGACATTGAATCCAGCCGCCGTTAGCACTGGGAGCACCACGTACTCCGCAAACACCACCCAGGGCTCGTCGGGCGCCTCAACCGATAACGGCGCGGAACTCTTGTGTATCCTCAGGGAATTATCTCGTCAGCTTCACCGCGTGTCGTCGTTGAACTGCGGGTTCTCGCCTGCGGCTTCACCATCGTCGGCTATTTAGGCAGTGCGGCTCTTCCGCGCATTCCAGGACGGCGTTTTTCTGTGGATCGAGACCATTAATTCTCTGAGAACTCTTCTTGCCTGGTCCGACAATCGAAAATGGCTAATTGCCATCGACTACCTTCGCGATGCCGCCGAGGCATGGCACGCCTACGAGGGCATCAGGCAGCAATCCTGGCCTGAATGGTGCGCCAGACTCACAAATCTCTTTCGCCATCTTTCACATATACCTATTACCCTATCTGCTCTAACACCCTCTCTACCACGGATGGAAGCTGCGATGCAAGCCACATCGACGACACAGTTGTGCCATGCAGTCCCTGGGCGAAGGGCATCGCAAAAGACCATGCGGCAGACACCGAAACCGGCCGCAAGCAGGGTTTCTTGCCAGATCACGATGTTGCCATCTACAGTACCATCACCAAGTATCCCGACCACGTTCAAGCAAGAACGGCCGGGGACCCACACTCTAAGACCAGCAGCGGTGCGAATACCGAGTTACCAGCTCTTCTGGTACAGACGACTTTCGTGAAGGTCTGGAAGAGCCCATGGCATCCATCACTGTATTCAAGAACCCACCGGAGCCGCTGACAATTCCAGTCTCTTGACGTTCTATCGTCTACTCTGAAGATGCCTGAACCGGAACCACCTGCCATGGCACCCGATACACCCCGCCCAAACGGCCTACTGTGTCGGACATCCGCCACTTCCAAAGGAACGTGTACCTAAGTGAAGCCAAGGCGTCTGTCAAAGTTGTCATCGATGACCGCTCACTACAGCACAAGTCCACCGATATTTCAAATGGTGACCTAAGCTCCTCCGACATGGGAAGCTCTGCGACGCTGGACTTTAGGCCGGACGCAAACGTAACCTTGCAGCTAAAGCATGTCAATGATCTCATGATGGCTACTGAGCTGATCTCCCGTCAACTTGACATTTCACGGACGCCGTCATTACGGCGCAAAAGGCATCTGACAGCACGTGCGAGAGTGCAACGGGACGATCGCCGGACGCACCTTCCTGCTCCGAATATTCACTGCTACCCCCTAGTTGCGCCTTCTGCATAGCACGTTGAGTCGCAGCATGGCTGAGACCTGCGGCCACAACGACGCAGTCAAAGTCGGCATTCTGACACTTCGACACTTGAGCAAGACACCAACACTGGCCGCGAGCAGGGTTCCTTGCCAGATCACGATGTTGCCATCTACAGTACAATCACCAAGTACCCCGACCACGTTCAAGCAAGAATGATCGTTGACCCACACTCAAAGACCAGCAGCGGGTGCGAACACCGAGTTACCAGTTCTTCTGGCGCAGACGACTTTTGTGAAGGTCTGGAAGAGCCCATGGCATCCATCACTGTATTCAAAGACCCACCGGAGCCGCTGACAAATCGTGCGCCCAGGCACAGCCAGAACCACCCGCCAGAGACGTTTTCGATAACTATGGTGCTTCTCTGTCCAGGGTCTGGGGACCGACGACTAACAACGTAGCACAACCAATGTCGTCCGCCAGAAAGCATTAATGCAGCTCGCCATGCAATTTCGCAGCGTGGCCGAGTGTAAGGAAGACACAGCGGCGCTCGGGTACGGGCGCGAGATCGGCTGGTGTGAAGAGAACAACGAAACTAGAATAAAAACAGCCGGCCCAGCGAACGGGCGTTGCCTCTCGCTTGTATTCCGATATATATATATATATATATATATATATATATATATATATATATATATATATATATATATATATATATATATATATATACACACACATATGTATATATTGATAAGGCCGCATAGCTAGTCTTCCCCCTTTATCATAAGTTCTTATATTCTGTTTACCGCCCGCCACCATAACACATTACTACGTTTCGTGTTTCAGTAATCCTGAGAGCAGCTTCAGACTGGGACGGCCTGCCCTGTGACATCGTCAAGATTGCCTCATAATCTACTTTCTAAGAACCTATCACTGATCCTGTGCAATGTTAATGGAATCTTCGTTGTTTATATTTTACTTCTTATAACAACCCCTTATGTAACACCACCTCAATAGCACTGAAAGTAGTACTACTGAAAAGCACTAAGAATATAGCACTGAAGTGAACTGAAACTGATATATACAAAACATCACGGTGATTGACGACGGCAAACACCTGCCGAGAGTACCCATATAGTTCCTATCGCAATGAAAAATGGACTACGAGCGACGCACTCGTACTCGTTACTGTCCATCGCCACGATCTCGCGAATCGACCGGTCACTGTCTCTATACAATACTTCAGAGTAATTATGAAATAGATACTCGCTCGTTTGCCGCAAGTCAAGTGTTTCGAAGTGAACGTTAGCGGATAGATGGCTACGTCCCGTCATTAGCTACGGTAGGTTACTACAGCGCTTCAGGCTTCGATGGTCGCGGCATGAGACTTCGATGGTGACGCATTGTAAGCATGCAGCAGTTGAACAGGGGAAGAGTATGAAGGGAGGTTGGATGAATTTATACACAGAAAAGCCATAATGGTGCACCTGCGACCATGAACCAACGCACAACTGCGAAAAATATTGCGCTCAACAAGATGTCATATAAAGCAGGACTTACTCCCTGGCACATGGCAATGGCTTCATTGCTACTTCGTGAAGCATATCCGAATTCGTTGGATCTGAAAGAATATAACAGAGAGCAGCTGTGTTATATGTGCCTAGCAACATGTCAATCACGAACATTTTTTGCGAACATGACAAATGAAAATTGTAAAAATTGGTAATATCCATGGGACAGGGTTTGACGTTACAATTATTTCTCTCACGTTGTGCACACATTGAATGTAGTACCTAGAAGAGGAAAGAAGTGGAAATCTAAGGGCTCGTTTTTTTTGTTAGACACAATATTATTGAGAACTACCAGACAATACTGCCAAGGAAAGTATAGGGGATGTTATTAGTCGTAAATGTTATGTTAATATGAAGATAGAAAAGTGACACCTTTATGCGTCCTGAGGGTAAAATAAATAAATAAATAAAAATAAATAAATAAGTGGACAAAACGATAACTTGCCGCTGGCCGGGAATAAAGCTGCGACCTTCGAATAATGCATCCGATGCTCTATCAACTGAGAAGAAGAAGGATGGGGGTGGAGCACACTCGGCAAGCATTCTCAAATCATGAATGGTAGTTTACAACTATCTCTTGAGGGAAAGGTATATACGACCTGCATCTTACCGGTATATACCTATGGAGCAGAAACGTGGAGGCTTACTAAAAGGGTTCTACCTAAATTGAGGACGACGCAGCGTGCAATAGAAATGAAAATGATTGGTGTTACCTTAAGAGGCAGGAAGTGAGAAGAGTGAGTCAGTGAACAAATGGGGGTGAAGGATATCATAGTTGAAATCAAGAACAAATTAACATGGGCGTAGGCAGGATAACCGCTGGGGTTTAAGGGTAAGTGACTGAATTCCAAGAGAAGGAAAATGCTAGAAGGGGCGACAGAAAGTTAGTTGGGTGGGTGAGATTAAGATGTTTGCGGGTACAACGTAGCAGCAACCAGGTTCATTGGCGGAACATGGGAGAGGCCTTTGCCCTGCAGAAGGTAGTCAGGCTGATGATGATGATGATGATCAGGAGGAGGATACATCGGACCATAGGATATTTTTGGTCGTCAGGGTAGTCGCCATACCTGGTAATCCCGTATCCTATCCTATAAATCCCGTAACCAGGGGGGGGGTGAAGGCCTACGAGACCACTGTCCCCATATTGTTTGCTTCTTCAAATAAGTACTTTCCTAAGATAGGTGCTCTCCTAAAATAATAAAAGCCTTCAGCAAGTGCTGCTCCCCCCTCCCTCGAAAAATATTCCTAGCGCCGAGCCCTCCCACGATATACCCATAATTAGTCAAAATACCTAAAGATATCGGTCCAAGTTGCAACGCTTGCCTCAAAACAAAAAAATTAGGCAGATCTCAAGTACCATGGGAATCGATGTTATGCGAAGTATGGGGAGGTAAGGTGACTGCTTTGTAATTTCTTTATTTAGCGATACGTTATGAAAGTACGCTAAATATATGTACAAATATTCCACACACTGACATATCTTGAAAGGTCGCATATGTTTGATATAACCAGTTGTTTACAGTTGTGTAACGATGCCACCAGAAACATGGGCATTGCCAACACCAGAAGCCGTAAGCTGATATGCGGACTTTGTGCTTACAAGGATGGTAGCCCTGGATAGTGCTACGTAAACCAACTACAGTGGATGGCACTTAAGTATACAATTGACGTGAGGCCGACATGGCCCCTTTATCATTTTAATTGCATCACTGCAGAAATTGTTGGCTCATTATAACCCGGGTTTGAGCATAGCTAGCTTAGTTATGGCTTGTACTGACCGCTTAACTATGAGCGTGATCACACCACATGAGAACATAGGTCGGCACTAAAATTGAATACTCACTCATATTCACTCAATTTATTTTTTTTGTCCGGATTCGCACTCACTCGCGTTCACTCGCACTCACTCGCGTTCACCCCAGCCATACTTAACTACTACTGCTTACGTGTACTAACACCAATACGTACCCACTCACAATCATCCTCATGTATACTCACCTCAAGCTACTCAGTCACGTTCATACTCACGTGTACTCACACCCTCACGTACTAATTGACGTTCACACTAGGGTCATTCCACGCCAAACGTCCCAGCCATTTTGGCGACCACCTCAAATGTATTCGAAAAAAAATCGTGCTGATTTGCGGCATTGAAAACAGTGAATTGCTAGAATATTACGGAGAGAAAAAAATTTTTTTGGTCATGTGGGTGCCTTCCGAATTTCCCAGAATGTCGTCTGGGTGTTGTTTGTGAGAAAATTTATTCTAAGAGTTTGATTTCTTGTTTCTACACCAAATTTGGTTTACATAATAAGCAAAGGCGTTTGTGTAAGATGTTTGAAGCTCAATAATATTAGTGCAATATTTCTGCCATATACGCCTCGAAGAATTTAGCCAAAATGTTCTAAGTTCGAATTTTTTTCCATTGCAAGATTGCGCCTTGTATGAATATCTGAGTCATGAATACTTAGTCTACGAAAGGTATATTTTGCGCAAAAAATATTTTTCAGACCCCCTCAAGTTTCTGAACTTGATGGGAAAAAATCACGAATTTCAGAAAATCGTCAATTTTGTTCACATTGTGACGCAATTTGCACCACGTGGTTGTCCAATTAAAAATCAGCTTTATACCTCAATCGAAAGCAAATGAACAGTTATTTTTACATGGCAAGTTTTATCATTACAATTATTGTTTTGAGGAAGAAAATAATTTTTTGAAGTTTCTCCATTGACGACAATGGGGAACTTCAACCGGGTAGCTGTCGTATGACGAAATGGGAAGCTAGCCGCCAATGGGAAACTTCAAAAATTATTTTCTTCCTTAAAACAAAAATTGTAATGATAAAATTTGCCATGTAAAAAGAACTGTTCATTTGCATTCGATTGAGGTATAAAGCTGATTTTTAATTGGACCGCCACGTGGTGCAAATTGCATCACAATGTGGACAAAAATTACGATTTTCTGAAATTCGTGATTTTTTCCCATCAAGTTCAGAAATTTGAGGGGTCTGAAAATATTTTTTGCGCAAAATATACCTTCCGTAGACTAAGTATTCATGACTCAGATATTCATACAAGGCGCAATCTTGCAATGGAAAAAATTCGAACTTAGAACATTTTAGCTAAATTCTTCGAGGCGTATATGGCAGAAATATTGCGCTAATATTATTGAGCTTCAAACATTTTACACAAACGCCTTTGCTTATTATGTAAACCAAATTTGGTGTAGAAACAAGAAATCAAACTCTTAGAATAAATTTTCTCACAAACAACACCCAGACGACATTCTGGGAAATTCGGAAGGCACCCACATGACCAAAAAATTTTTTCTCTCCGTAATATTCTAGCAATTCACTGTTTTCAATGCCGCAAATCAGCACGATTTTTTTCGAATACATTTGAGATGGTCGCCAAAATGGCTGGGACGTTTGGCGTGGAATGACCCACTAACGAGTACTCACATCCTTACGTACTCGTTCACGTTAATAATTACGAGTACTCACAACCATAAATATTCAGTCACGTTCGCACTCATATATACTCAGACTCAAAGCTACTCACTCACGTTCACACTCACTGCAAGTCACACCCTTACGTACTCATTCACGTTCATACTCATAATACACACACCAAGCTATTCACTCGCGTTCACACTCACGTATGCTCATACCCTTACGTACTCTCAAGTTCTTAAGCGTATATACTTACAATCCATGCTACTCACTCACATAAATACTCACGTGCACTCAAACCTTTATATACTAACTCACGTCCACACTCACGGCCACTCACTCTCATGAATACTCACACACGTGCATACTCGCGCCTACTCATAGTCATGAGTACGCACTCACGCTAATACTCATACTCGCAAGTACTCACGTTGATATTCATGTTTGTTGACACTCTCAGGTCCTCTCTTCCATTCATACTTACGTGTAACCCCAGCCATACTTAACTACTGGCGCTCATACTCACATATACACACTCAGAGGCGCTCACTCGCGCTTACAGTTGCTCGCTCTGATTCTCACGTTTACTCACGCTCACAAGCACTCATTCACGTTGATCCTCAAACATATGATGTATGAGCGTGTGCAGTCACGCTCATACATCAGCTCCCAATCACAGGGGCGCGCTCACGTTCATACCCTTGTCTACTCACAATTGTGAGTGCTCGCTCTCGTCCATTAACTATTAAACATACTCACTCTTCCATTAACACTCACAGGCTCTGACATAGCTTCATAGTCGCCCACTTTACTATCGCTCATTGTCATAAATACTCACGCTCATGATACTAACTCACGTTCAGCAGATGTTTTCTAGCAACTGTTTCTCGCATTCACTCACGTCACTCGCACTGACCATCGGTTGGAACACACTCATGCTCGCACTCATGTCAATCATCCTCTATGGTACTCAAGCGCATTCACACTCACGTCTTCTCACTCTCCAGTACTCACTGACGCTCACACTCAGAGGCGTCTACTCATGGCACTAACGCTGGCACTCACCTTGACAGGCACTCATGTTGATGCTAAAGGTGAGAGCCGTCCAGATACTCGCATTCAAACGTCCGCCGGGTCCCTTCAATCACACGCTCACATTCGCTCAGCCTCAGTGGTTAGCGATCATCTCTTTACTCACTCTCATTAGCACTCACAAGCATTCATTCATATTTGCAGTCACGTCCCCTCACACCCGCCAGATTTCGCTCACGTCCGACTGAACCAAAAAAGGGAACCATGTGTAGATGTGAAGCAGCGGGCGCTAACGCTTACACTGGCGGTGGCGTTGACGCTGGCGCTCATCGCAGCGTTGAGCAGGAGAGAAAACTGGGGAGGCGCAAAGCAGGCAGTGATGGAGCAGTGTTTCCTACTGGAACATGCCAATCGCTGCTAATGGGCAATGAGAGACAGATAATCCGACTGGACACAGAGACCCGCACTCCGCTTTTAGTTAACGCGCACGCTGCGAATTTTTATTGTTCAACAACGCACAGGAGAAATATCCCACCGGCACCACCTTGGAGGTCAAGATCCATTGCCATATATACGGGGTGGCCAGTGAACGGTTGGGCAGCGCGAGCAGTCGGTTTTTTCAACCAAGAAACTCGCTAGCAGACGCTGCCGGCGTCGGCGTCGCGAGGCGAGAGAGGAGGGGGGGCGCGTAGGAGAGGGGGAGAGGGGGGGACGCGCATGCGCAGTGGGAGTGTGGACGCCGCGGGCAGGTATGCTTATAGGAGAGAGAGGGGGGGACGCGCATGCGCAGTGGGAGTGTGGACACCGCGGGCAGGGATGCCTAGAGGAGAGAGGGGGGGAGCGCAAGAGGGAAGAGAGGAGGGGAGGCGCATGCGCAGTGAGGGTGTGGTTGCCGCGGGGAGGGATGCCTAGAGGAGAGAGAGGGGGAGAGGAGGTTTTTTATTTTTATTTTTTTGAAAGGGTTTGCGCATGCGCATTAAGGGTGGTCACGCCGGCACACCACCACCGGATTAAGCTTCGCCATAAGATGCTTCACATCTAAAAAAAAATTACACCATCTTTCGCTAAAGGGAACCATGTGTAGATGCGAAGCAGCGGGCGCTAACGCTTACACTGGCGGCGGCGTTGACGCTGGCGCTCATCGCGGTGTTGTGCAGGAGAGAAACCGGGGGAGGCGCAAAGCACGCAGTGATGGACCGGTGTTTCCTACTGGAACATGCCAATCGCTGCAAATGGGCAATGAGAGACAGAAGACTTCGATTGGACACAGAGACCCGCAGTCCGCTTTTAGTAACGCGCACGCTGCGAATTTTTATTGTTCAACAACGCACAGGGGAAATCTCCCACCGGCACTACCTTGCAGGTCAAGATCCAGCGCCTATATATACGGGGTGGCCAGTGAATGGTTCTGCAGCGCGAGCAGTCGGTTTTTGCAATCAAGACACTCCCCAGCAGACGCTGCCTGCGTCGGCGTTGCGAGGCGAGAGAGGGGGAGCGTAGGAGAGGAGAGAGAGATGGAGGGGACGCGCATGCGCAATGGTGGTGTAAACACTGCGGGAGGGATGCCTAGAGAAGAGAGAGGGGGGAGCGTAGCAGAATAGAGAGAGAGGGCGTGGGGATGCGCATGCGCAGTGGGGTGTGCACGCCGCGGGGAGGGATGCCTAGAGGAGAGAGAGGGGGGAGCGTATGAGAGAGAAGGTGTGTGGAGAGGGTTTGCGCATGCACAGTAAGGGTGGTCACGCCGCACACCACCAACACCACCGGATTAAACTCCGCCATAAGCTGCTTCGCATCTAAAAGTGACAATTTCGCCGCAAGGGCAAAGGAATGAGTGTAATGGCAAGGAATTGGAACGCCACACGAAGGTCGTTGAGCAGCTCGATACTTGCAGCTTCCCGCTGAAGCATAAAGAAGGACGTTCGAAAAGGATGCGCAGCTATACACAGGAGGCGTGAACTAACATACACACAGGCGTGAACTAACAACTACCGCGGCTGTTACGCCTTTGCTTAGGACTAGAGACCGGATTATAGGCAAATGCCTATTTTTTTCCTTGCGTTCCTATCGCGCCACTTTGATATATGAGCATGAATTAGGGGTAAAGGAGGGCTTTTATAGTGTTTTTATAGTGCCTTTAAATGCCTGTTTTTGGGGTTTGTGCCTAAATGTCTATAAGTGCCCATAAATGCCTATTTTTCCAAATTGGCGCCTATATCAATGCTATTTAGCCTCAAAATTTTGCTTTCGAGTACAGTTTGAGACCGTAATTCATGTTACTGGGCAATATTGACGTTTCGGAACTTTATGGGGTGCAACAACCTAGTTCCCTAGTTCAACAAACATCCGGGAAGCAAAACGTTTCCAAATTTGCACATCCTTAGTAAAATGCATCCCTCAGCATGCTCCCCATACTGCCCATGGTGCTCAGCTAAAGCTACCCTGTACCACGTCACGTGGGAATGTCAGGCCATTACAGCCTTATCACCAATACAAAATCCCACAGCGGAGCGATGGGAAGAGCTGCTGGCCAGCGACAACCTGGAAGATCAGCTGAGTCTGATCGACCGGGCCCGCAGCGCGGCTGCTGCAAGCGGAGCCCTGGACTGAGGGCACCCCCCACCGCAAGCCAAGAATCTCCGACCACCCGGAGCTTCTCCGCAGAAATGTCTGGCAAATAAAAGTTTTCACCACCACCACCGGTAGCAGCAGTGAAATGGGACGCGCCGGCCACCTTACCCCACCGCACTGACATGGCGCGAGCGGTTGGAGCAGGGGAGAGGAAAAGACGCTATTTCTGCAACCCTAAATGGGAGCACGTCCCAGGCGGGATGAGGAGAGGGGAAGAGGAGAGTGGCGTCTATGGCCGAGGACGTGGCGGGCGGCTTTTACCGCGGGTTTGCCAGTCCAGTGTTCCCATGGAATTGAAGCACCTCCTTGAAGACTTGGGCGGGGGGGGGGGGGGGCAGAAAAGAGGAGGTGCCTGCGCGCAGCTGCAGGAATATGGAGAGCGAATGCGAAACCATGGAGTGCCGTCAGGGGAAAGTAGAAAGTAGGTAAAAAAAAATGAGATGTGCACATGGCTTTTGTTTCGTTTGTAACTTACTCTTAAAGGGCGCTTCACCAGGTCACATGAGAAATTTTAGTCAGATACTAGAAATGTTCGCGTGCCCAATGAAGAGCTTTGTACCACAAGAACTTTTTAATTGGTTCATTACGAGCCGCGAAAGCATGATGCCGGTAGGTGAGCTTGAAACCTTTGGCACTCGCAAGCCAAATTCCTTCCCTGCCCTCTTCAGTATCAGAGAAACTCGGAGCCGGAAGACCACGCGACGTTGACGCATCAACACGCCATGCGCACGCAAGATTACACTATGTGGGCATGACATGCCCAAGCCAGGTCGTGCGCACAAGCGGTGTTGTATAGTTTCGGCGTTCGCTCTATAGTGTACTGCCTGTTTCTGTGGGATGTATCCGTCTATGCGTTTGGAGAGGCTGGCATGGATCCTGTATCCTTACGACGACACAGCGCGTCGCACAGCTGGAACTGCTGTAAGGTACGATGCACCAAAAACATGCTAAGCGTCGTCAGGGCTGGCGCCGGCACGACGCGGGAACGGCGAGTACACGAACACAAAAGAAATATAGGCAGCTGAGTCTCGCATCGCTCTCGATTCGAAGAAAAAACTAAAGAAAAGTGCGCGCACATTCCTTTTGTATGTTTGAATACTTCTATTAACTTTCATTCTTCTATTCATGCAACAGATTGCACAAATTACACATGTAGCCTCGAATAATTCTCGCAGTTTCATGTACTACTGTGACATACACAGGAGCATTCCTTGTTGAACTTCACCTCCCCCCACATTGGTGCGCGCGCCCGTGAGATAAAGGGCACGAGGCATTCAGTCTGACATTTCACCTCCTTCCGGGGAGCGTAGCGTTGCAAATCTTGGCAGACGTGATCGTTAGCGCAGTGCATGCATTAATTACACTTCTAGCTCGAAACGCTCAAACCTGGTAAGGGGCCCTTCATGGTGTTCACACAAAGAGGAGAAATTGACTCTGCGCTATTAGACCCGGCCAATACAAGGCTAACAGACCCTTCTGGCCTTTTAGCGCTCTGGCTATTGAATCCCGTGCTGCCCTTTCCAGCCATGCCGAAAAGAAGCAGACCCAGGGAGCGTGTTTATTCGATGGTGGACACTTAACTTACCATTCTGGACAATAAAAGGAGAGACCGTGTTCTGGAAACCGTGCCCGAATAGGGACCATTGCATGGCTATGTTAAATCATTAACGCCTTTGTACAATCATAAAATATAACATTTGTTTGCTTTCCTGTCGTAGACCAGGTGGCGCACGTCCTTATTTGAAAATTTAAGTTTTTGTAAAAATTTATTGTGCCTATATTTACGATTTTGGGGGCCTAAAACTGTGTTTTTCTTGCCTATTTTTGGCGCCTAAAACACGATTTTAGTGCCTAAAAATCCGGCCTTTACTTATGACCAACGCGCTGCAAGCGTCGACAACGTACAGTATACGATCCACTGCTAGAGAGAACACGCGAGCTCGTGGCCGGCGGGCCGCGCGGCGCTGACTGGTGGCGAGATTTGTAAATGTGGCGCATGCGCATAGAATCGTAAGGGCGGCGCGCGCCCAGTTTCGTCTGCTACTTCTCCCTCGGTACGTATGAAAGCGTTGGAAAGCGCTTCCATATTTGTGCGGTGCAATTTATCTAGCTGTCACTCAGCCTGCTGCTCGTCAGATTTCCAGCAAGCACGAAAAATGTATGGTTTTAGTTATTGCTGCGCTTTTTCGCAAGGTCTCACCGGTAAGCCCGTTATATTTTTCACGTACTGCTCGTTGCGACTGGCCGCTTTTGATAATAGATAAGGCTACTGACGCCTGATGCAGCGAACATTCTAAGCTCACCCTTCCGAGCATGAAATATCGGCTTTATTAAAGAAGCGGAAGGCCGAGTTGGCGTCAGTTGATTTACAGTGCGAAAACGAAAAGCGCGAAGGGACATGGATCGCTAGCGCACGCCGAATGCGTGGTCAGAGGAATAGCAGAAGACGCGGGGCACGCACCACCTTGATGAACCAATGCGCATGCGCCGCATTTCGAAATCTCGCCAGCAGTTAGCGCTCCGCGGACAGCCGGCCAGGCACTCGCGTGTTCCCTTTAACAGTGGACCGTAATGTACAACCAGAAGCTCTTAGATATTTCTCCTTTTAAAGTGCGGCGCGCGAAATGACCCCTCAGCGTCTCCTGCCACGCGGTGGCGTCTTACGCAAAGTGTTGGCGGAGTACTTTTTTTTATTGCGATAGCAATTATATGGACACTCTCGGCTGGTTTTCGCCATCGGCGTCGCCGTCGCCACCGCCGTCATGCCCCGTATATGTATATCTATCTATATTTTATAAGAATTACAAAGAAAAATAATTCATAAAAATTTTTCCGACGCGCGGCATCGAACGGGACCTCTCGCTCTGCAGCGCGTGGCGCTAACCACTGAGCCACAAAAGCTCACGTCTTTCATTGTTCAAACGGCGAGCTATTTATATACAGCGAGTTTTCAGCGTGTTTTCAGCATTACCAGTGAGATGGCGCAAAGGCCGCGCTTGCGGGGCTTGGCGCCCCTCTCATCGAGACGCCCGCGGTGATGCGGTCGCGCACTTTACCCCATGAGGGGTAGACCCCCCGCTCGCCCGTTCGCGCGCGCGCTTATCTTGCGGTGGGGGAGAATCGGGCTTTAGACGTCAGACTCTGCCCAGGTGGCGCTGCGAAAAACGCCGCCACCAGCGCTCTCATCACCGCCCTGGCCATAACTGGGTAGTGCAAAGAGAGCCGTCCGCAAGCGAATCCCCCCTCTTTCGTTGGTGTTGAGGCGCGGTTTCCTGAAAGTCAAGGACCTGGAAAGCTTCTTCCGTCAACCCACCCTCGCTTCAGAGAAGTAGGAAGCTCATGAAAGCGAACTGCGTGTACAATGCAAAAGATGCTTCAATTATTTCGGCGTACTGCAACTCGCAAGTTAAAGCGAGCATCGCATGACATTGAGTTCGAGGCACTACGACGAGCGTTCTGTAACGCCTAAATACGTTAAATATGGGCATACACAAAGTGATGAATTACATACACGAGCAATGTCTTTTACGATCAGTGGTACGAAGCTCGCTTTATCAGGCACGAATGGCCGCGGCGATTTTCGCCTTTGCAGTTGCATTCTCCATCCATCTCTCGCTTCCTGTGCGTTGAACTGTTTTATTACGCATCCTGAAATGTTCTGTTGTCGGTTGTCTTCTGTTTGTAAGTCAATTATGCAAATGGCAATAGGTTTGTGTCCACTTTCTCGGGTACAAGCGAAGGCAAAACCGTGGCCTCCGAGATAACTCCGGCAATCGCGGAGACCACGGGCAAGAAAAACCTGACGGCGGTCACGGCCAACATTTTGAGATTTACTTGTATGACGCACGTGTTAGCATTTGCTAGTTAAAGCCGGAACTTTGAGCCTTCAGTGAGTACGTGCGCGATGCTGTGTGGTGACGACCAGTTCAGAATATGGGTGGTCGCGGAGAGCGCGATGTTTATCGCGCGCTTCGCCAGTCTGCATTTAACTACTGCACGGCGCGCACCGCGATTTGAAGCTCTACTGAGCTTCATAGTCAAGGACACCACGGTTCTACGTCAAGGCTGCTCAAAACAATAACGGGAGACCCACATTACCACACTTTCTCATGCGACCGGCTTTGGAGCACGCGAGTAATTCGCTTACCAAATGCGTTCGCACTGGTCCGTATCCAGCGCTCTCGCCGTTCTGCTTCGTGCAACAGCTACGGAAATCAGTAAAACTGAAGTCCTTTACGTCCGTGGCAATTCACAACGCAACAGTAGCGCCGACTGAGGCCTTTCTTCGTAGCGCGCGGAGCTGTTGCGTCTGCTCTTGGTTTCACCGTCGTTCTGGCGAGTGATCCAGCAAGCACTTCATGGCGGTTCGGTTGCGCGTCCGACTAGCGAAGAGAAATTCGTAGCTCTTTTTCTGAGTGTTCAGTGCACAAACACACCTAACATTTAGCTCAATCGTTGTTTCGCACTCGCTAGTTGCACCTGGTTGCACAGCAAACTGTGCAAGGGAGTCGGACTTTGCACTACCCAAAACTGCTCCGACAGGTGGCGCTACGCGTCTGCAAAACTCCAGAGTCTGACGTCTTTCGCCGGAACGATTTGCGTTGTAGTTAGCGAGCGCACGAATGTCACTTCGCTCGCGGCAGTCTCCCCGTTTGCGAAAAGAACACGCTTTTCAAACACAGCGAAGTAACAACTGTGACACTTGTTATTTGTGTGTCGTTTTTTTTTTTTTTTTTTTTTTGAGCAGCACGTTAAGTGTCGAGCTGTGAACGTGGTTAGTTCGCTCTCGTCCTGTGCGTGTTGTTTTCGTGCGCCATGTGTGCTTGAGCAGCGCGCTGCACGTTTCGACCTGCTTGCCATTCGTCACTTGACATTCCAATTTGTTACTATCGCATTCATTGCTTCGCCTTGTGGCGAAACTGTGACTTTTTTTCGTTCCACTTCATGAGAGGGTACAGAATGGGGCCCCCTTTTTTGTGCGCATCTCAAGAAAAATTTTCATATTGAAAGAAAACGTAGGAGTGTTGCGTGACAGAAAACACGCTCAAGCTCCTGCGAGATATGCATACCGCCTGCGGTGAATGGTGTCTATAAATAGCTTGCCGTTATTATGCTGGCTCAGGCAATGCGGGTGGCTAAGTGGTCTAACGCAGCACGCTGCGTAGCGAGGTGTCGCTGGTTCGAATCCCCGGTCGTGTACCTTGGATTTTTTTCTCCTGATTTTTTTTCTTTATGCCGGTTTTATATATCTACATACATATATATATCCGGGGCATGGCGGCGACGGCGACAGTAAAAATCAGCCGAGAGTGTCCACATCATGGCTATCGCAATAAAATTCAGCTCCGCTACTGGGAAACCTGTGGAAGTTTGTAGCACGGCCACCCAGTGATTCGCGTTTCTTAGAGTTCCCACGGTTCCGTTTACCGAACCGTCGAATACGCAAATGTTTGAAGTTTGTACGTATGGTTTTCCCGGCATGAGTAGAATCCTGTTACGGAGAATCGCGAATCCGTATACGACATGCTTGTTACGTTTTGCTGCGCTTTGTCGACTTCCTACTGATTACGGCAGTCAATATACGTGACGCCTGCAGCGAGTCACGTCAGGTTGTTTCTCCCTTCAGATTTAGTGCCGAAGGCACTAGTGGGAGGAACAATCACGCGCTCGGTGAGGCGGTGCCGCCCTGTGTTGCGCAGCGCGGTTGTCAGTCACATGTTTACGAAGAGTTTTAGCAACTTTAAAGCAAGAACTGCAATGAATCGTTTTTAGATGCGAAGCAGCTCTTTGACTCACGTGTGTAACGCCGTACGTTACGTGGGTCCGTACGAATGCGCCGCAACGCGTTCCCCTCGCCGTAGGTGTTGGAGCGTTGCGAAGTAGGTCACGCCACAGCTGCGCGTTGACGTAACGCTCCCCTCGCACGCTTCCCTCGCAGGTGCGCGCAGACGTCACTTTCTCCCTCACCCGCAGCATGCTCGCGGCAGCGCCCGCAGCTGCCGGCTGCTTCGCCCGCTCGCAACACCTCTGAACGTGTCACTTCTGTCTCGCTTCACCCTCTCCACCGCCCGCAACGCTCGATCGCACGTCGAGTGGAAACACTCTTTCGGCTCGTTTATCTGCGATGACGCCCGTTTCAACCGGGTCAACGCCGTGCGCACCGCTGCTGCTTCGCATCCCATCAGGGTTCCCTTCGGGGAGACGGTCCAAGTTTTGTAGCGTTAGCTACACTGGCCTAGCCAAACCCGTTTCGCGCGTGGCACATCAAGAGCCGTGCTGCGCATGCGCGAGGATCAGTGATGTCACACAGCTGGCGCACCAGAGCCGGCATCTCCCGCGCACTCCGCTGCCGCCGCCCGCAACTCACCGCCGCTGGTCTGCGCATTCCAGAGGAGTGACGTCGTAGCCGTGGTAGACGCACTGGCGCCTGCGCGCGCGCAGCTATTTGCTTTCGCTGTGCAGTCGCCGTCTGACACTGCGCTGGAGCCGCTGCACTTCCGACTGGCGTTTGCCAGTGTGGTATAGCCATGGAGAAGGAGAGCGCAAATGCTGCTCAACAGCGCAGAAGAGCGGAGAAGCGTGACTCATCGGATCCCGAAGTAGTTGCCTGGCAATTAGCGGTTGAGGGTAGGAAGAATGAACAGAATACTGTGTTGGGGCCATAGAGACGGCAGCGTGTTACTTCACTGATCACCGAGCCGTCTTTGTGGCAATAGAGAAGCAACCTGACGTTGACCAAAAATATACATGTGCCACATAATACGTATACTGTGTTTGTGTGTCATTGGAGCAGCAGTAAGCATGATAATCAAGCTAATCCTAGACAATCTAGACAATCAGGAAAGCGAAGAATAATCAGCTGAACCTTTGCTAACGCTACGTATATCCTGGCATAGCCGAGCTAAGCCACTGCAACATTTTCCTTTTTTCTTTTATTTAGATTAATTTAAAAGCGTGTTGATTTGTTTTGCACTGGTTTTTTGGTATTGTTAGCCTTGTTTTAGGCCTGTATTTACTATGCGACATGAAACAGTGGATGAACGACAAGCTAGGTCACTGAAACGCTATGGACTTTGAAAAATAGTCCGACATGTTCGTTAGATTTGTACATGCGTATTCCCAATTCATGCCTATATTAGCTCTCGGCAAATGAAAATGTCCTATATGTTCCTTCTGTAGGAACTCTAGCGGATTTTTGCAGTAGGCTATAGTAGAACGAAGATCAGCCTCGGCCAGGGCCGAATCTTCTGGAGCATTTACTACGAGTACGTCACCTTCTTTTCAACAACTTATGGGAAACTGCACCCGCAGTATTTGGGCGATATAAGTTGATCAGCCCGTTCCATAATAAACTTAGGCGCCAAACATTAGATGTTTTTGATGTTCATGAGGATTATCACATCCTAGTATTCGTGTCGCAAATATGCGTACCTGCTGGGTCATTCCATGCCAAATCATCCAACGTTTTTTCCGACCATCATGAATGTCGCTGAAAAAAATTCCCACGTTTTCGCGGAAGCTCAAAAGTCATTCTGCCCGCTTGTTTTCGTTGGCAAAAATTTTGCCGCCTATTTGTGACAGTTCATAGCTTTGTACGGATGAAGCTGGAGGGCATCGAACAACAATTTTTTTACAATTCACCGTTATGTGATGCGGTCAATAAAGTGGTGTTTATGGCAAGCAAATGAAACAGCGTGACAGAAGAAATTTTGCATTCTTCAAGTATATCAATATTTACAGCCTTTTTTACACGATAAAAAATGATTAAAATTGCTGATTTCGACATTTTTTCCCTAGAAACATGCCAATTAAAAGAGAATAAATGAAGCAGGAAGTAGTAGTTTGTGTAACATACTACAAGACAAAAATATTATAGGCGATCAAGCTTCAAAAGTTTGTCTGAAAAAAATTTGCAAAGTTGACATTTTTTTAGAAAAAGCTTTACCTTCAACGTGAAAAAAATCACATTGGCGGTCAGAATAAAAATATGCATGATAAGTCATTAGATAGCTCTGCATCTTATTCAAATGTGTGTGAAGTTACAAAAGGGTATTATTTTTTTAACGCGAGAAATATTTTTTTTTGAAATATAGTATCTGTAGCGGCCTTCGTCCGTCGCAACAGAAGCTGCACTCGAAAACGGCAACAGCGCGTCTGCAGCAGACGCCCACTCACCAGCGATGCAGACGGTAAACTTTGCATAGTTTTCAAAGCAGACGAAAAAAAAAAAAGGCGGGGGGGGGGGGGGGGAGGTTGTCGTCTGCGTTTCATTGCGAACGGACGTACGGTACGAGCAATGGGGCTAGAGCCTCATGTGCTACAGTTGAGCCATGAAGCCATCAGTGATGAACACTCACAGCGTGTTACCTTCGTCAGGGAATTCTGGCAGTGCACAAGGTACGTTATATACATTTCATAACTAGAAATTATTTTACATATATAGTAGATAAGTGAGAAAGAGCGCTGGCATGATTCGCGTAGTGCATTGGTAAAAACTTTCGTAGTATAAACGCTGAACTTTTTCCTATACTATACTTCAAAAATATATTTCTCGCGTTAAAAAAAATAATACCCTTTTGTAACTTCACACACATTTAAATAAGATGCAGAGCTAT
>JALIZH010025626.1:0-22498 GCA_030522465.1 Rhipicephalus appendiculatus
CCTCTACGGAGCGGCGCGCACGACAGGTGGGGCGCCACGGTAGTTCCGCGGTATGAAAATGACGGAGCGCGCGCGCCTTATTCTCTTCTTCTATGCGGCGCCGCGATGAGTACCCGGGCCGCTGCCGTGAAACGAGAGCGTCGACGTTTCTCCCGCTCAAGCTACCAATCTCCCCGCTGCTTCGCATCCACACATGGTTCCCTTTAGCGGGAGATTGGGAAGTTTTAGATGCGACGCATCTTATGCTCGGGGCTCTGTCCGTCCGGCGTCCCGCGTCCGGCCACTTTCAATAAGTAGGGAAGCACCCATTATGCGAACCAGAACACTGTAGTAATATGAAGGCCGTCAACCACTACTACAGTCATCAGAGTCATGGCCGAGAGCACAGAGAGGCTGCTTAGCAATGGCTAGGCAGGTGGTGTCTGTCGCCCAGGTTGACCCCATTCCTTAATCTTGCTTGCATGTGTTTGGAGGGGCCATGCGCGTCCCCTCCCCTCTCTCTCCTACGCTCACCCCCCTTCCTCTCCTCTAGGAATCCTCTACTCTACGGAGCTGCTCCCACGTCCCACACCCCCCACAGCGCATGCACGTCCCCTCTCTCTCCTCTCCTACGATCCCCCCCGTCCTTTCCTCTAGGAATCCTCTACGCAGCGGCGGGCACGACAGGTGGTGTGACAGCTGCATACTGCGCTGGGGGGCGCCACGGTAGTTCCGCGGTATGAAAATGACGGAGCGCGCGCGCCTCATTCTCTCTCCTGTGCAGCGCCGCGATGAGCGCCCGGACCGCTGCCGTGAAATGACAGCGGCGACGTTCCTCCCGCTCAAACTAATTATCTCCCCCGCTGCTTCGCATCCACACATGGTTCCCTTTAGCGGGAGATGGGGAATTTTTTTTTCAAGGTACTCAATATTCTGTTGTAACAAAATTAATGTCATCATGTTAATTTATGCGTGTCATTGTAACTATTCCCAAATTAAGTTGTAATTAAATATTTATTTATTATTTTTTTTATTTATTTACAAATACTGCAGGCCCTTCTCGGGCCCAAGCAGGAGTGGGTACATGAATATACAAAACAATGAAAAAAAAAAATTACAACTATCGCCTACGTACATTGCACAATACATGTTTACAATCAATAAGCCAAAAAAATGTGCTTCGCAATTCGGCACTTAACAGTAACAGAACAGTAAGAAAACATGCGCTTACAATAATTCAACACATCGGGGAAATGTATGAACAAGGCTAAGCAACACATAAGACTATGCAGTAGATGAAAAAGCATACGCAAGAAGCAACTATATGTATACTTTCATTGCGACACTGTATGAAATAATTTTACACCTCAAAAGAAATGTTATTTAACAGCTGAACAAACAATTCTGTTGTGTTAGCGTTAACTACTTCCTCTGGTAATTTATTCCAGAGTGAAATTGCATGGGGATTATGAAGTCATTCATGCTCTGTTTCGGCATAAATAGAATGTAAGCTCAGTGTAGAAATACCGTGCAAATTCATTTTTGGTTATGTCCATTTTGAGCAAAGAAAAATTGCATTTTTCACATGGCTCACAGGAAGCGGCACGTCGAACTACTCGTCGAATGTGCCTTCAGCAAAGAGATCATATGCCACGGTACACTTCAAAATGAAGTTAAATAAAGAGAAATTTATTATGGACGAGCTTAAATTAATCTAAAGATTGATATATCTGGCTCTTTCTAAAACCCTAGTTGATACAAATAACATAATCGAGTGGTGTACAGTACACAACTGTGTACATAGCGACTCAAAGGGTTAAACAGTGCTATAGCTGCCAAACACCACGAGACAATGTGCCAACTCTCTCATATGAATGTGCAGTAAACATTCAATTAGTTTTGTAAGGGCATGTTTTACTTTCGTGTTATTCTGATTCCTATGACGTAGGGATCAACCATGTATTTTTACATGAATTTGCTTTCATCTGTGTGAAACCATCAATGAGATATATGCACGTTGTGTCCAAATTAGGACAAGGATGCCAATGGGTTAAATTTGTAGCATTGATTTTTTTTGGCGTACCTAAATATTCGTGTACTTCTTGAGACATGTTTTATACCTTTCGCTTTATGTTTCTTTTTTTGTTATAGACACGCAACAGGCATTTAAATGTGAATGTGATACGCAGTTTGATTTGATATTGCATAATTCATACCAATGTTCAACAATTACTGATTACGTCGCATGCCTGTACATGTTTTGTTTTCAGTGAAAACTTCCTTGCAAAATGTAACCAGGGCCGGAGCTCATGTCAAGCGGCTGGAAAGCGACCTTATGCTGCGGTCCTGGCATTTTGTCTTCCCTGTTAGGACCAAATGCCAAATAAAATGTCAATGTCTATGTCTGTATAAAGACATTTTTTTTTACCAAGTCAATCAGTTCCCATGGCCGAACCCGGGATGGCCGTTGATCGAGATTCTCGGTGGAGTAGTTCATTGCCTGTAGGATTAGGTGGCCAGCTGTCAGGGTTGCCGTTGGGTGGACATGAAAAAGCGCCAGAACTCACGCCAAACGTAGCCAAAGCATTCATGTAATTTGATATTATCGCCGTATTTCTAGCCAAATAGAACAGAAGCGGTATTATCAACAGAGTATTTACTATTGATGAATAAATAAAACCATTTTGAATAAGTAAAACCGCAAGTTTAAAAAAGAGCCATGGCGCCAACTGGAAATTTTCGTCGCCAACGGGGTCCAATTTGACGCAAAGTAGCCGCAAACGGCAATCCTGCCAGCTGTCGTCATAGACAGACGATAACGCTGGGCTTGCAAGTTCAAGTTCAAGTTCAAGTTTATTCATTGTTATTGCATATATTCATTGTTATTGCAATCGCTGCTCCGCCAAATCCCTCAAGGCATTGAACAGACTGCATGCATGTAAGTGCGCGATGACCGCATATTGAGGTAACTCAGGGATCAGTCGTATTGCTTTTACAGTTCATTCGTCCGAGCTGGAGAGATGACCCTTGAAGGTAATTCATTCCATTCTTTTATTCACCAATTTAATGGCGAATTTTTGTATTTTCGTATTAATCGAATAGCTTTAATCGATTTAGTCGATTAAGTGAAAGGTGAACAGCGATGACAATTAGCTGTCTTGCGGGATACTTTATATCGATTAAACGATTATTCGTTCATCGATTTTACCATCTCTGGTACTTCGTCACAATTCGCGTAGCTCCCCCCACCGCCGAAAAGTCACTTTTGCACCTGTATATATACATCCCCACAGAAAAACGAATGCACGAACATACGTAAATGGTGGTTACCCCTCCCCCAGCCGAAAAAAAAAAAACCTCTGGCTACACTTCCGTTCATCACGGTCTATGTGCAGGCACGCAAGCCACGCAAGCGCTGTTCTGGTGTGAGTGCGTAAGCGCCTGCAGACCGGCCGCGCTTTCATGAATGCGGTTTAGTTGAAAGCCGACAGAGGGCGCCAGGGGTGTCATTGGAACGCAGTGTCAGTGTAGAGCGAGTGAACCATCGAGTGGCTCCACGATGGCGAGTGAGTCGCTCCAGGATCTTAAATAGCCGGGGGCGGGGGGGGGAGGGGTTTGACTCTCCCTGCCCCCCCCCCCCCCTCACACACACCCACAAATTTTTAACACAGACAGGGTCTAAGTAAGACAAGTCCCTGTCTAAGTTACGCGCTCGCATATCAAGTAATCATGAATCACCAACTCGCCCAATCAGCCATATTGACAACTTAACTTTTCGGGCTATACAAAAATATTTACACGCCTTCACAGCGACTCCCAGTTGCCAAAGCTAATCGTTCTTACACAACTCCCCCTTCCCGAAAAAAAATTCCTGGGTACAGCCCTGGGTCACTCTGGGCCACTTTGGGTCACTCTGGGTCACTCTGGGCATAGTGAGAGTAGTTCGAGCAAAAGTAATGTGGCGCTTGGAATGCCTCTTTTGCGTTAATAAATATAGTTGATGGGTTTTAACGTTTCAAAACCAACTTTAGCGTTATAGGAAAAATAAAACCAGGAGAACGAAAAAAAGGGAATACATAACAGTTAGAAATTTTACGGAATGGACAAGCGTGTCATGTCGAGTGAGAACGCCTAATTTTGAGAACCTCACCATTGCCCATGATATTACATCACGCGTATTTATTTTTATTTCAGATTTTACACCTCTGTACACTGCCGTATCCTCCGATTACTGCACAACAATAAATTACTAAAATTTGAGCATTTGACTTTTTCTGCCTGCTTGCCTATCTATCTATCTATCTATCTATCTATCTATCTATCTATCTATCTATCTATCTATCTATCTATCTATCTATCTATCTATCTATCTATCTATCTATCTATCTATCTATCTATCTATCTATCTATCTATCTATCTATCTATCTATCTTTCTTGCTAAGTTGTCTGTATCACTGTTTTCAGCATTGTGCTCGTGTTACTATAAATTACACAGCCTAGTTGATGAATTTCGGCTTTTGTTAGCCTGAATAAACAAGTGTAGAAGCTTGGGCTAGTTTGTCTGGGTACATGGTGGCTAATTTTACAGCGCATGAACATAGGAACGAATGGGGTAGAGTAGCCATTCTTTCCTATGTTCATTCGCTGTAAAATTCGCCATCATGTACACGAATAAACATTTCAGAAAAAAATGAAATACTTCTGGCGTTGCCTGAAGACGTGCTGGAAAGAATTACCAGCAAATCTTACAAAAATCTTTTGTCTTCAGCAGTGAACAGTCGATCAGAAAAACAGCTGCTGAATGAAGCTAGAAAGACATTGTGCGCAGAAATATATATACAACCTCACCTTAAATTGGGATATGGGACATCAAATTCAGATCGCCTATTCACTATTGTGCCTCCGACTGAGCTTAATTTGTATGATTTCTGGTGCTATGCATTCAGGTATTTTGTAAGTTTCTCGCGTTCATAATCAGAACGTCAGTTTAGTTTACGCAATGGGAAAGAGCTGCGATGGCAACATCAAAGCGAGGTCATACAATAGAGAGCATTGAGGTTGTTCACGTGTTGTTGAGAAGATAACACATGCGTGTGATTCTTATGGTGCCTACAGGAAATGCACTTCACAGCGTTGACTAAGATCATTTCCAACATTTCAATGCCGAGGAGTCACAGAGGACCGATGTACTGTTGTCGAACAAAGCACTTTCGCAGGAAAAGAAATCTGCTTTCGAGGATAAACGCTTCCGGGGCTTCCAGACTTGCAAAAAGATTAATTCGCGCTTATCCTGGAAACATATTGCTCACTAAAAGTTTCAACTTGCAGTAGTTCTTCGCGATCTACTCGGTTATCTAAAACAGAATAGAAAAGTCATGCATTAGCAACGCAGGTATGCACGTTTGCTGTGGCGTCTGTGTCGAAAAAGGAGGAAAATACATGATTAAATCCTTAAAGATTCTCTTAAGGACTGTGTCCCAAAAGATTTTCTGCCCACGCGTGCATAGGACAAAGACAGCTCATATGTTACGTTGATGCCTAAGCATTCGACATATTTTCATGCATTCGTGTTAACAACGCTGTATATAAAGCATAGAATAGTTTAGATGGCTTGCCGGAAGTACAGGCATCGTTAGTCGTAAGGCTTCTGTTTCACAAATGACGTCAGTAAAAAAGAAATATCGATCGAAACAACTTCGCTCAATATATCCTCTACATGGTCGTTGGAAACGCTGTTGCTTAATCTCTGTATCATCTGGGAGCAGGTGTTCAGATGGAAATTCTTAAATGCTCGCTCGCTCAAGGCGGCCGTGGCGAAGCCGTAACGCAATCTAACTTGGCGACTAACGTGATGCGTTTCCTGATGCAAAACCAAACCTAGCCAGGATTGAGAGACCAGTGTTGGGTGCCAGAAAGAGCAGATGGTAAGCGGGGTCTACGATGATTGCCATCACTTCCTCAGATTACTATTCCTATTTTTTTTTGCACTTCCCCCCTTTTTGTTCATGCCCAATTCGTGCTGATGGAACTTGCCATCGGCGAAGTGCTTCAATCTTTCGTTGCTGACGGCGATTGTTGCGTCATAGTACAGGCACAGATACAGGCTCTCACGATATCTGATAGGGACTTCTAAAGATGGAAAGTCTGTGTGCTAAGACGCTAAGCGTCTGAAGTCGAGTGTCGGGCGGAAACCCGTCTGGTCGGGAAAATACATGAGGACAATTAAAACAGACACTGACCACGAATGTTCACGTCAAAGCAAGACATTTCGTCTTGCTTATATGTGAACATTCGTGGTCGGTGTCTATTTTAATTGTCCTCACGCTAAGCATTTGAGAGAATGACCATTCTCTACACAATTAATGGTTCACTTTTCTTGAATATATGTTGTCTGTTTAGAGTGGGCAGACACGCGCTCAAAATGTTAAGATTGCAGAGAAGTCTTGATTTACTGCTATAGCAGTGAATCGTGAATCAAAACTGCTTTCTTAAACGAATACGCTTGGGTATTTGACGCAGGCACAGAAAGTGAAATAAAAACAAAACAAAAACAAAACAAGAGCAAAACCGGTAGATTAAGAGACTAGCAAGATCACCGGTAGATACCTTTTATTAAAGATTCCTAAGAAAGCTGGTACATTTTACGAAACACTATTTTAAATCGATGACTACTAACAGACACTTTTTTTTTCCTACTTCAAATCGAGACGTATACGTAGGAAAAAAACATGCATAAGCACAGATCCCCAACTAACAACTGACTTAATAAAAACGACCTTACATATACCTTGTCAGCGTTGCGTGTCATGCATTCATCCAACGAGGGCGAGTTTTTCACGTCAGCTCACTAAGTTCTTAGAAGCTGGCTGCCTTCAATCGGTCGTCCACGCTGTGGCCGAATGCGTTCATCGCAAGGTTAAGAAAACGTCGCTGAGTTCGCATTCCGACCTTCAACAGAACAGGCGCCACTAGACCTTGAAGTTATGCCATACACGTAACGCAATCGGCCATGGACTTTCGGTGAACCGCCGTTCTCACCTGCGACTCACCGACTGAGAACCGTCTGGGACCGTTTTCGACTTGGGCCTAAGAAGTGCCTCGATGGTAGCGACGTTCACACCGGCAAGGGTAACCTGGCCATCATCGCACCAAAGTGATCTCGCGATTGGGATGCCATTACGTCTACTGGATCCGACATCATCTCGTAAAATAGGCAGGCGTACTGGTCCTGCGTACAACGGAATGGTTCACAATCTTTGCGACTGCAGTCACACGACTGGAAAACTGAGCAGCAAAACAGACGCGCTCCCGCAAAAGCGACTATTTTCAACCTTGCGACTGGTTGCAGAGGGGTAGACTTCGTCGCGTGAGTACTCTGATAGTCGGCGCTTGTGAATGTGGGCAGATCCGGCTTTCGCGTCGTTTGTTCCGCCCCCCAACAAACTAGCCAAAGCTACGTCGTTGAACTAGGGGTATATACTCACAGACAACGGTGCGGTAGGGAGCATTTCAGGCCACTTGTGCTGTGTGCTCTTGAGGGTATAGTCTCAGAGATTCCTCTCAGATGTGGAAAATCGTAGGCGCACCAAGCAGGCAGACGTCTTAGTGATCGACTGACGTAACCGTCCAGCAGATGAAAAAAAAATTTGATGGTGCGCATCTTAGTGCGCATTGCAACGGGTGCACGTATGAGCCATACTTGAGGCGCGTTTCTATACCGGACAGGAGAGGGTACAAGGCAGTTCGTGAACTCTTCCATGCAGGCACGTCTTATCAGTACGACGCGCGTGAATAATTGCTTCAGTCTTGTTATATAGCCTACATCTGAGGCGCGCTTGTCCGTTTTCGCGGTGCTTGGCTGCTGGCACGACGGTTGTGGATTCAATTCCGACCGCGTCGGTCGCGTTTAGGTGGATGCGAACTGCTATAACCCCGTACACTTAAATTTAGGCGGGCGTTAAGGAAGACCAGATGGTTACAATTTCCGCAGCCCTCCACTACGGCGTCCCAAATAATCATATCGTGGTTGAGACGTAAAACTACAGGTTGAGACGTAAACTACGTAAACTACAGGGATGCTCTTGTTCGACGTAACTCTAGAGATAAATCTAATGCCACAAGTGTTGCATTAAGCGTGCGTAAGAATCCACCACTCCCCCCTCTTGTTCCACTTAATCAAGTCTTAGTTGGTGCTCTGCCTCGTTTTCTCAATCGGTGTGTGTTTCTGTTCTTAATCTTGTGTGTCGGGATTACGGCCCGAAAGTTACGTTTCGTTGAAGTGTTTTTTTTCTTTTAAAGTGCACTGCGGCACCCCTGAAGGACTCCGCCAGCAGAAGATGGCCGCTTCGTCATTACGATCTGGAGCGCTCACCTATATGCCTTCTCCAGCAACGTAAAATTGCATGTCACCCTACATGTATCGACATGTGATCAGCTATGTGCCACTGAATATGTAGCTTTGTCACTATCAACGCGCTATAGTTAAAACTAACGCGATAGGAACTGCACGGAAGTTTCCTACGTTTGAGGCCGCAGGAGGCAATGAAGCCCATCTGAAAGAGCAATTCCTCCTTAAGCGACAACAAAGCGACGCATTCTGACCAGCTCAACTACGACATGTCTTTGGTTGTTCATCTGAAGCCTGACAAAATCAACTTTTCAAACATTAATAATAATATTTCATAGAATATGATCAATCGATGTTATGCTTAATCCTTTCTTAAGACATAAACGCCTATTCTATGCCTCAAACACGATTCTGCTTAAAAACTTAACCGTCACAGAGCAGGGAAAGTATACGTTAAAACTTCGCCATAATTTTTGAAAATTCGTGAATATTTTATGCAGGAATAAATGTACACCCAATGCGCACTTCTCTAGGAATTCATGGATATATTTGCTGCTTATAGAAATCAAGCCATATCAATGATTTCAAGGCTCATTAAAATGAGGCGGACTGCATTCCGGTTCGGAATTTATATTCATTTGACCCCGAAAATGCACACGAGCAGTTTTAAACTTTACACTGAGACAATCCGCGTATTTATTTTGACCCCCTTGGCTCTTATAAGTGAATCTAAAATCATATATGTTAGCGTTGCGTATATTTCGAAATAACTGCGCTGCTCGAACAACATAAGCCTTACGCCTTGCACGTACAATCAGTATAGACCAACAGTCTTGCGCTAGTAGATGCAGCAGTGTGAAGGTCGCGGGTTTGTTCCCGACCGCGGCGGTCGCATTTCACTGAAGTAGAAATGGTAGAGGCTCGTGGACAGTGCGACGCCAGCCTGCACGTTAAAGAACTTCAGACGGTCGAAATTTCCGGAGCTCTCTGCTATGGCGTGTCTCATAATCGTACCGCGGTTTCGGCACGTGATATTATTACTGAAGGGCGTCTTGCTGGGCGAGTTGGTACTAATACGACATCGTGAATGTAGCGCAAAATACACGGACACAGTAAAGGAGCACACATACACAGCGCTGTGCATGTGTGCTCCTTTTCTGTGTCCGTGTATTTTGCGCTAGATTTACGATGTGATATTATTAGTGTGATCGTGCACGACCCCTCGATAGAATTATGGCACCTTCGCACTAGTGGTGCCACAAGAAAGAGCGGAACTGGGTGGCCTTCCTTGGTTTTCTTTCTTTCTTTCTTTCTTTCTTTCTTTCTTTCTTTCTTTCTTTCTTTCTTTCTTTCTTTCTTTCTTTCTTTCTTTCTTTCTTTCTTTCTTTCTTTCTTTCTTTCTTTCTTTCTTTCTTTCTTTCTTTCTTTCTTTCTTTCTTTCTTTCTTTCTCGTTTTCTCTGCTTCTTTTATCTCACTTTTTTTTGTATCTGTTTCTTTCTATTCCTTTCTATTTCTTTCTTTCTCTCTATGTATTTCTTTCACTTTCTAGATCTTTCTATCTTTCTTTCTCATGGTTCCCTTTCTCTCTCTCTCTGCTTCTTTCTCTATTTTTCCTTGTTTCTTTTTATTTCTCTCTTTCTTTCTCTCTTTGACTTGCTCTCTGTCTTTTCTATCTCTTTATCGTGTCTGTTTTTTCTATCTCTGTCTGTCTTCCTTTGTCTTTCTATCTTTGTAAGTCTTTTTTACTCTTATTTTTCTGCATTTTTCTCTTTCTCGTTTTTCGATCGCTTTCTCTCTCCCTTTATCCATTTCTCTTTGTTTCTTTTTCTCTCTCTATTTGCTCTTTGTTTTTCTTTCTAACTCTTTCTTGCTCTCCCCCTCTTTCACGATTCCACGAGCTCCACTTCACCAAGCACAGTTTTCTCTTAACTCTCGCACTTCTTGTACTCGGTAGTGGTGCTTGCCCAGTTGCTGTGGCTCATACGCAGCTGTGGAATTTTCCACGATGAAGCCCTTGCTGCCGATAGCTTAAATAGCTTCGCTGTTAAAAGGAGGTTCGGCGTTTTGCGTGCCTGGAAAACGGCGGATGATAACTGATGAAAATAATCGCCGAGTTCGTTGAAAAAGGAGGCTGCTTTCCCGTGAACAGCTGGGATATTTGCGCCACCTGACGGTGCAGATCACAAAGACGCGCTTCTTTCTGCGTGGCCTCAGTGATTCGCTTCAGCAGCACGACTGAACGCTACCGGATTTGATTGCGCAGGCCACGCTGAAAGAAGCGCAGCTCAATACTTCGTGGGGGGCTTAGATTAATTGAATTAGTTCACCGAAAGAGTACACTGTTTCCTCGTCGGTACGTGCCATCAAGAAGGTACATGTCCACTAAAGATCAGCCTTGTTTCAGTCTAAAGCAGGGGTCTCAAACACGCGGCACGCATAGTAGCCCGCGGCTTCAATAGGATCAACATTTACGACTTTGCTAAATGGTATTCGCATTATTTTCTCGCCTATTGCAGTTAATAACTCGTTGTTCGGGTAAGCTACAGAGAAGGCAGTGGTCTCAAGCACGTTTTCTTTTTTTTTTTCGTTTTTTTCGATGAGTTGAAACATGACCGTGGAAGAAAAGCTTTCATTTCGGAATCGTAGTCCAGATTTGAGTGATTCTGGAGAACAGTATCAATATGTTCCTGTAATGCTGGCACCAAATCTCCTTCAGAAATGATCAATATATAAAATACGCGAAATGCGTGCTCAAATGGCAGCGTTAGGTGACATTTTTGTGAACACGATTCAGCCACTCGGCCAAAGTTTAACCACTTTCTGAACGCCCAGCCATCTTGAAGTGGTGTTTCCGTTCATACTTGTGAACATTTTCAATTAAAAAGCAAATACTACACATATCTGAGGCGCGACATTAATATGTAAGTGTCAGGACGTGTGTTCCTTTATTAAAATTACATAGATGCGTAATTCTAAAGACCCTAGTGTTTTTTAGGCTGCGCTGAAAATGCGACGCTGGGCACAAGCTGCGACGCTCTGCACGAAAAAGCCATGTGCCGACGAGACGGTGCTGCCGCTGGCAGGGGCCCTTGGTTTAGCACAAGCTCATGTTTTTCGATGGCGTCCATATCTCGCGCAGCGCCTCTATTTTATCAATGCGAGCCAGGTGCAGCCGATTCAACATAAAGTAGGCGCTGTCTGAGGCAAGGCAAAACATAGTAGTATGGCCGGCACACGGCTATCGTCTTTCGACGACATTTGCAGGGAAGCACGCAGATACGCGGCCAATTTTTTTAGGGGCGAAGCTCCTTAGGGCATGGGTTAGTCCCTCGTTGTGCGTTGTAACCACCTCTAGTACTCGGAGTGCTCACTAGATGGCGATGGCGCTGCGGCGCTCGCTCCATTCCGATGCCTAGGAGACGGCTCCGCTGCGTGCTCTAGTATGATAGGAGACCGCTGGATGGCGCGGCGACGCTAGAAAATCATTGGACGGAGGCGCATTGCGCTCATTGAATCGAAGACCGCTTGAGGCGCGGCGGCGCTCGCTCCACCCCCGATGCGGGAGACCGCTAGAGGGTCAAAGCTATAAAATGCGCTCGCTCTTGGCGCGCTTCCTCTTTCTCTCGGCAGTCAGCGTGCAATGAGCGACGAAGACAAGGCGGCGGAGCGGAGGGCTCGGAAAGCGAGATGATGCGTGAAGCGTGATTTACATGATGATCGACTGGGCAAAATTTACGGAGGATTCACTGTTTGCCGATGAACCTCCGGAGCTTCGCCCTTTCATCATCATTCACTCCGTGGATATGCTGTAATTTTTTTTTCGTGATGCACCCCATGTTGTCACCATGTGTTGAAACATAACCGTGGAAGAAAACCCTTTATTTCGGAATCGTAGTCAAGATTTGAGTGATTCTGGAGATCAGTATCAATATGTTCCTGTTATGCTGGCACCAAATCCCCTTCAGAAATGATCAATATATGAAAAAAACCGCCAGGCCTGCGCAGAACGCGCAGCACAGTCACAGCGAAAGTGGGAGAGCGGCCTTTCTGAACCTTTTTTAAACACTCTTGGGGCAACTACTACAAGCGCCATTGCATGGTACCCACTACGCCATAAATCATCATAATTTTTGTGTAGTGGGGAAGCGTCTACTATGCAATTATTCGTCATTCTTCGGAAAAGCGCGGTACCCGCTACACTCTTGTGACGCATTATGGGCACTTTGTTGATGCTGAGGCTGACGACGATGAAGAATTGTGCCTCAGGCTTTTCTAATGGGTTGGAGCATTGAACGACCCACTCGTTACGCAATTCGCATTGTGTGACGCCTGGTTCTTACTTTATTGCTCTAAAACGCTTTACAACACACGTTAACGCGATTCCTTACCCGACATGAAGCCTGCATAGGGTCAGTTTGCACCGCAGTTTCAAACATCGGGGTAGCTCAGAGGTAGAGTGCTGGGCCGCCACTTAGAGGACCCGGGTTCGATTCCCGTTTTGTCATAGGTGTTTTTTTATTTATTTAGTTTTTTTCTTATTTCGTGTGATATTGGTTACGGACACCGGCGGCGGCGGCGGCGGCGGACAACTGCGGCGCAGAAACGACCCTTGTTGTGATCCCACAACAGCTTTCGCTGTAATACGCGAAATGCGTTCTCTCAGATGGCAGCGTTAGGCGACATTTTTATCACACGTCCCCATCCCCCCTCTCCCCCCATTTCCTGGCTTCAACCTTCTTCACTGTCTCGGCCCTTGAGAGACTAAATTTGGTGACTGAGACCCCTGGTCTAAAGTCTACCCAAGTAAACCAGAAGTTGGCCACAAGCTTGGTGCAGCCGACAATAGACACTTAAACGGCACATATGGCCGCCTAAATTTTAAGGCGAAAGCCTTTAATATCTTATGCTCACATCCGTTCGTCCGTCCCTCCGACCGTGCCATGGCACGGTGCCAGGTGCTCGCCTGGGCGCGCCAAAGGACGCCGGTCGTGTCGATCGCGTCTCGTGTCCAACTCCACAGCGCTCGCGCTTTGCTTGTGTAGCGTCGGTGTGCCCAGCGTGTCCAATCTGGTTCAATCTTGCAAGACGGCGTTCGCCGAACACACTTTGGAATTTACAAAGTGTCCTTCAATTTCTTTTATTAATTGCCCGTGATTTGTGTCTCTAAAAAGCTCATAGCCGCTCAGTACATGACATCTAAGCTTGTCTTAAAAAATAAAATGAAGAAACTGTCCAATACGTTGCTATAGCTGTACACTAGCAATGTTTCTAAAAATAAGACACACGCTTAATCTGATAGAGCTCACGTGAAAGGTGTTGTCCTCCTTTAGAATGAAATTTCTCGACTATAGAAAATTCTAACTGGGTCGCTGAACTATTGACAGCTGGAGGGCTTTATTTATTGAAAGGTCATTCCAACTTTCGCTGTCTTCGTTACTAAGTTTATAGTTAGAACTCTACTTTCACTTCTCAGGTTGGGAGTGCTCGACGCTTTCCCATAGTAGAGTACTTAGTACTCTAAATCGTTGAACATTTTCCTAGGCACACAGACCAAAAAAAATGCCCCCACTCCCCGAAGGAAATTGTGAGAAAATGCGAATGCATTTCGCGCGCGCTTCACTCCATTTATATATACGTGCGAGCGAGCGTACGGGAGAGTGGGGCGCAGGGAGGAGAGAGAGCGAACGGCGAGAGAAGGAGTGGCGAAGCACTGCACCTACCCTCTCCTACACTCTCTCCACACACGCGGGAGCTCCGCCGAGCTTCCGCGATGCGAGCGCCCTCACACACACCAGAGCGCGCTCCTCCTCTCCACTCACTCTCCGCTACTCCGCCCGCACCACCTGCTCCGGTTGCTAGGGGCGAGGATTAGCGCGCGCGCCCGCAGCTGTTGCTATGGGAGAGGGAGTGAGAGCGGAGAGATAACACCTGCCGGCGCGCGGACACCTCCTCAACCTATCCTCCTCCTCCGCGGACGCCGCCGGATGCGCCTGACATAGCCCAACTAAGAAATGCATTCGCATTTAAAATTGGCATTGTATCTGCGTGCTTGGCTGCAAATGTCGTCGAAAGACGATAGTCATGTGCCGGCGATACTACTATGTTTTGCCTTGCCTCAGACAGCGCCTATATGTTGAATCGGCCGCACCTGGCTGGCATTGATAAAAAAATTGGACACTTTGTACATTCCAAAGTGTGTTCGGCGAAAGCGTGTGGCCATTCCACTGACGGAAAGACGGACGGACAGACGGACATCCGGACGGACGGACGGACACCGGATGGACGGACATCCATCCGGACGGACGGACATCCGGACAAACGGACGGACGGACGGACAGACAGACGGACATCCGGACGGGCGGACGGACATTCGGACATCCGGACATCCAGACGGACGGACGGACATCCGGACAGACGGACATCCGGACGGACGGAAGGACATCCGGACAGACGAACGGAGACGGACATCCGGACGGACGGACAGACGGACATCCGGACGGCCGGAAGGACATCCGGACGGACGAACGGACGGAAGGACATCCGGACGGACGAACGGACAGATGGACATCCGGACGGACGGACGGACATCATAACGGACGGACGGACAGACGGACATCCGGACGGAGGAACGGACGGACGGACATCCGGACGGACAGACAGACGGATGGACGGAAGGACATCCGGACGGACAAACGGACATCCGGACGGACGGACGGACGAATATCCGGACGGACGGACAGACGGACATCCGGACGGACGAACGGACAGATGGACATCCGGACGGACGGACGGACGGACGGACGGACAGACGGACATCCGGACGGATGGACGGACGGACGGACGGACGGACATCCGGACGGACGGACAGACGGACATCCGGACGGACGGACAGACGGAAGGACATCCGGACGGACGAACGGAGAGATGGACATCCGGACGGACGGACGGACGGACATCCGGACGGACGGACGGACGGAAGGACATCCGGACGGACGAACGGACAGATGGACATCCGGACGGACGGACGGATGAACAGACGGACTTCCGGACGGATGGACGGACAGACGGACATCCGGGCGGACGGACGGACGGACATCCGGACGGACGGACAGACGGACATCCGGACGGACAGACGGACGGACGGAAGGAGGTCCGGACGGACAAACGGACATCCGGACGGACAGACGGACACCCGGAAGGACGGACGGACGGACGGACATCCGGACGGACGGACGGAAGGACATCCGGACGGACGGACAGACGGACATCCGGACGGACGGAAGGATATCCGGACAGACGAGCAGAGACGGACATGCGGACGAACGGACGGACAGACGGACATCCGGACGGACGGACGGACGGACGGATATCCGGACGGACAGACAGACGGACGGACTAACGGACATCCGGACGGACGGACAGACGGACATCCGGACGGACGGACGGACGGACGGACGGAAGGAGGTCCGGACGGACATACGGACATCCGGACGGACGGACAGACGGACGGACGGACGGACATCCGGACGGATGGACGGACAGACGGACACCCGGAAGGACGGACGGACGGACGGATGGACATCCGCATGGACGAACAGATGGACGGACGAACGGACATCCGGACGGACGGACGGACGGACGGACAGACGGACATCCGGGCGGACTTCCGGACGGAAGGACAAACGGAAGGACATCCGGACGGACGGACATCCGGACGGACGGTCGGACGGACGGACGGACAGACGGACATCCGGACGGACGGATGGACAGACGGACATCCGGGCGGACGGACGGACAGACGGACACCCGGACGGACGGGCTCCCGGACGGACGGACTCCCGGACGGACGGACGGACGGACATGCGGACGGACGGACGCCGGACGGACGCCGGACGGACGGACGGACGCCGGACGGACGCCGGACGGACGGACACCGGACGGACGGACACCGGACGCCGGACGGACACCGGACGGACGTGAGCATGAGACATTAAAGGCTTTCGCCTTAATAGAGGCGCTGCGCGAGGTATGGACGCCATCGAAAAACATGAGCTTGTTTTGAAGCAAGGGCCACTGCCAGCGGCAGCACCTTCTCGTCGGCGCATGGCTTTTTTCGTGTAGAGCGTCGCAGCTCGTGCACAGCGTCGCATTTTCAGCGCAGCCTAAAAACACTAGGGTCTTTAGAATTACGTATCTACGTATTTTCTAATAAAGGAACACACGTCCTGATGCTTACATGTTAATGTCGTGCCTGAGATATGCGTATATTTGCTTTTTAATCGAAAATGTTCACAAGTATAAACGCAAACACCAGTTCAAGATGGCTGGGCGTTCAGAAAGTGGTTAAACTTTGGCCGAGTGGCTGAATCAGGGGACGTCGGACAGAAAGACAGCCAGACTAAAATTGGGGGCCCTTAATCTTCGCCTTTAAGAGTTGAACGTGATAGCGACATCCTGTCCCGAGTGCCTACTTCAACCACTTAGTGCATACTTGCTATGCACCCACTATGGTGTTAAGGGAATACGCGCAGTAAGGTGTGTGCCGTTTGTAATGGGTGGCCGGCTTTAAACTACGAAATCGTTATGATAGTCGCATATTCTGACGCCCGATGGCAATGTACGCTTGTACCACGTAATATTCCTGGTATATTACATGTTATATTGCGACGCCTATATAAAGGACGCTTGCGTTTGCAAAGCATTAAAGGGACCCTGAAACGATTATTTGAAGCTTTGTCAGCGTTTAGGCTAGAGCATCATCGAACCATTGGCACCACAAATTTCGCTGCACGCCGTGTACCAAGGCGGCTACGGCCAATTATATCATACCCTCCTTCTTACCCCTGCCTTGCCTCCTCAACTCATGATACACGCTGGCATCGCTGGCGATCGCAGAGCTCATGTGAGCACACTCGACGATTTGAGCTTCGCCCAGTGAGGACCTCCGAGATTGCACGCCGACAGGTTGCGTGCATCTCGGAGACCATAGCCCCAGTGCGCCCGGCAGCACGCACGCCATCTGGCAACAGAGACATCGCGGAGGGGTTGATATCTGCTCCGACAGGTGCCGCCACCCTACCAGCCAATTTTTCGTGCGCGCACACCGCAGCCAATGAGATCGTGCGCAGACTGCGTGTCATACTCGGGAGGGGCGGTTGAAAACGCGTTGGGCTGAGCCGCAGTGATCTGCAGCGATTCGCAGCTTTATAGCGTTGTAATCAATTACACAGTGTACGCAGAGAGCTTAAATTAGTCTGTAAATGAGCCTTAGGACTTGGTCTACTGGCTCAATGTGTTTGTACAAAATCGTCAAAACCGTTTCAGGGTCCCTTTAAAGTTATTTTCACTGCATTGCCAAGCAGAGGAAGTTATTTTCACCGTATTTCTAAGCAGAGGCATGGCTGTTGGCATGGGCTTTCGCCTGCCGTGTCCTTTAATAGTCTTTCTAAAGCCTTTAATATCTCATGCTCACGTCCGACCGCACGTGAGCATGAGATATTAAAGGCTTTCGCCTTAATTGCACTAAGTCCCACAAAGCTTGGCACAGCGAAGCAGGGGCCCGTCGGCGGTCGCACTCCCCGTCGACGGAAACTAAGTAGGAGTGAAATAAAGTCCATCGAAAATAATTAGGCGTGAACTGAAAGCAAGTGACAGTAAATGGCCGAGAACTGAATGTAAATAGGTGTAATAAGGAATATGCATGTCTTTCGTCAGACGGTTCCACGCCAGTATTATAGAATTTTAGAATAGGGTCCTTAAGCAATTTGGGAACCGAAAGTACGCATGCGTAGCACATGAGCCTGTGTTCGGTTCTTGCGTTCGCGTCGACCAGAACGAAAAATCGAAAACTAGATTGGGTCGCCAAGGTGCCTTGGGTCTTCAGCAAGATGACGCAAACACAGCGCGTTTTGCGTTCCTCACATGCGGCGCCCGTACTCCTGTCCGGCACACTTGCCCCCCTGCCTCTTGGCAGCTGAGAAGTCCGTAGCAGTGGGAGGCTGCTTTGTCCAGCACCAGGCCGGACCTCCAACTTCGGCTGGTGACTTAGGCGGAGGACGTCACGGATAAGCATCGCCTGGACGCCACAACCGGCAGCCTGAAGGCCTCCCATAACGCTGCTTTTTAGTTTTTTTTTTAATTTTTATTTTTTTAAATATTGTTTTACCTTTTGGCCTTCACACAAATAAAGTTTTTCACCACCACCACCACTCCGTACATTTAACCCATCTCCGCCTGCATTTGATCGAACTCTGAAACTGTTGTTCCTTTCAACTTATCAGCCTACCCAACGCAGCTTGGGGACTCACTGTCTTCGGTCCCCAATTCTAAATCTCTCTACCATGTCGTTTTCTTGTAAGGCTCAATGCGCATGCGCCTACAAAGTGCTTACGACATAATGCATATGACTGGTGCTAATGTATGTTCGCGCATCATGTCCGCCTTTGACTTTTCGTTGTCACTACCTAGAGCGCAGGCTGAGGTACATATTGTTATTCGTTATTTTTGCAGCCCCACCGTAATAACTGTCATTATATGTTCTTCAAAATGAATAAAACAATGTTTAACGGTTGCACGACAATCATTCGTACGACTATAGGGCTTTCTTCAAGAACATCAGTGACTTGGAGAGGGGTGTTTCTTGAGAAAATAATGTGTGGGGAAAATAAAGTGCTGCTTGTAACTGTACGTACATAAATGTCTCGCTAGGTAGGAGTAACAGCGTTAAAAACGCACGAGGACAAGTGAAGACACTACACAGGCGCTGTGTCATGTCTTCACTTGTCCTCGTACGTTTTTAGCGCTGTTATTTCTACATAATGATGAACCACCAACTAGCCCAAGTTTCTCTTCTAGTGCTGTCTCGCTAGATTTCGATTTTTGCCTCAGTATATCGCGTAAAGAGAGCACGCGCACAGCTGCACTCAAATTTCACGTTAATGATACACTAAAAAGAAAAAAAAAACAATTTTTGTTGTATTAGCAATTTAACCTCTCACGATACAAGATCACCACGCTTGCCACGAGAAGACGCTTCATAAAGGTGGAAACGCGCAGAGAGAACACGCAAGTGGCGACACCACCTTGGAGTTCCCGCACCAAACAGAGTGACGTCATAGATTTTGACGGCGTCTATTGGAGCCTACGTAGTTCCTAATCGGTAAATATGAAGCCTATTTTCCTGTGAGGGAGCCAGAGACTTAGCAGACCAAGTTTCTGAGAATTTCATTGAGCCAGTGTGACCGAAATACGATTAAAAGATTTTGAATTCCATGACGTCAAGGTGGGAGATTTCGGCGCGAAATTTAAAGATAAAACTTACTTTGATTTTATCTTCAATTAGTGAGCCTATGATGGTAAAATTAACGACAATAACGACAACAGAGCTTTCAGAGAATAACTTCGCATTTTAAGCTCATTCATTGTTTAACTTTAGTGTCCCTTTAAGTATTACCTTAATCGTCGGTAATCTTCTTTTCCCCACAACCGAAAATGTTTCAACTGCTTTTGCACGGACGAGTCCTTGTTCTTAAAGAAGCGACACGTGAAGCCAAGCGGAAGGCGCACGAAAGAAAATCCAATGGACACTTCAGAGCCCCGAGGGTTCGCCTCGAAGGAGCCAGGCACGAAAACCTTCCTCAAGGTAACTATTATAACGCGAGGTATAGACGCAGACCGAGGCCGGTGCTTTGTCTCGAAGCAGAGGCGCAAACTTATTGCAGTTTGCGCAGCGTCGGGCTAACAACGCGGGTTTGAAACAACCTCTGACCACGTGATGCGGGCGTCTCACCTGCTGTTTGACCTCGGGGCGGCAAGAAGCTCGAAAAAGAATGGACAAAACCCGGGAGTCGGTCTCCGAAAAGAAAAGAGCGTCCCGCACGCGACGCGCATTCGCGAGGGAAGTTGTTAGTCAAATTGTCGCCATCGCTCACGTCAAGGTCTTCCTTCTTTTGTATCCTTCGCGAGCGTAGTGGGGCGGTAGTGGTGACGAAACGCGACCTTACCTAACGTCGCATATTTCCGTGCCTGGCAGGCACAACTGTATACGGATCCGCGAACCACCTGCCGCCGCCACAGACCGTGTCCGTGCTGGCAGCGTTAGATTAGGAATCGTTACAAGGTTGTCTGGCGCATTAGCTTGCAGCCGGTGTTTTGCGCGAGGTCGTTTTTAACAACTGGCGTTGCTTTGGTTTGGACGGTGCCGTAGCTGCGAACGAGCAGGAAATTGAGGGCTTCGAGTCTTTCTGCGCATACGCGGAAGAGCAGGTGGCACGGTGCACGTCCGGCACTCGGTGACATCATGCCGTCTTATTTGCCTCGTTTAGCATTGGAATATTGGAACGTAGTTCTTGGTGCTTGTAGCCTAGGCTTAAGAAAATGTGCATGCGATGCTTACAAGAAATCAAAAGATATTCCCCATTATTCGCAATTTTCAGCAGGATCATTCAGTAGTGTGCGAATTTGTAAGAGTTGGTTACACGTACTTGACTAATAAGCTTGCACGAAAGAAAAGAAACGACAAAGAAATAATGTTACATCATTGTTACATCATACTAAGGAAGCATATAAATAGGACCTATGTTTTTATATAGTTAAGAGCAGTTAGAGAGTTCTGGTGGCCTTCGTTGTCTTTGTACATGTATTTCGTAACAAATTTATAGCTGTTTGCCAGGTAGCATTCCAAACACTGACATGACGGCAGCATGATTGCTGCTTCGTCGCGCACGTGGCTCTTCATTTCAGTGCACTAAATATTCACTACAGAGAGCAACGCTTCAGATAAGAACAACTAAACGAGCTGCAAGTAAAATAGTTGACTTAGACACATGATGCAAAGGAATGTTACCGCGAGGAAGTGCAATAGTAATCCTTGGGTTTTGGACAATATGGACTTAATAAAGTAGAGCTACCGCTGAGACAGCTACACCAAATATGCGGGAGTGCATGAGCAGTTTCCGAAACTGGGGCGAAGCACCTTAGGGTCTCGGCTTGTCGGCGTGTCATGTCGTCGTCACGGTCCATCGTAGATGGGTATGCCTCACAAAAATTCAAGAGATCCCACTACTCACCACCGGTCCATAATATGCATATTATGAGTTGAAAGTTCTCCGTTACGGCACAAAACATTATGTTTAGCAGTGGTGTCAGAATCCCAGACTAAATCTACCAAGGCGCTGAAGTTTCTTATCTAAAACCAGAGACGCAAATGTGGATCTCTACGGTAAAGTCATCTACTTGAAACACCACTTCTTGAAAGATATCTGCGAAGTGATGGTGCTTTACTCGTCCACCGGTCCACTAAAAGTGAAGAAGGCAACAGTTAGCCCATCGAATAGCCGATGACGTTAGCGGAGCTGAAACACCCTTCCCTACATGCCCGGTTTCAGGCTTGGCACCACTAGCGCCCCATCAAAGAAATCTCTAAAAAAATGTGGTGTAGAGTAGAGTAGATCCTTTGGACCGTGGCACACACCCACGCTGGGGGATTGGCCAAGAACCGGGTAGTTTAGAAAGAAATTCTTAAATATTAGTTTAGATGTCTATTTAAAGATGAAAAGAGTATTAATTAATCAAAAATGCAAATATTAATAATAGATGAATAAAAATACTGAAATAAATGTTTATGCGAGCAGTTTGATGAAAAAAGGAGGTTAGAAAATAAAGAAGGCGGATAAATTTATTCTACGATCTAAACCTTTTCGATTCTTTAATAAACTTCTCCAAGGCATCGGCAACCTTCCCGTCACTGTGGCCAAGGGACAAGAATTACCTCGGTCAACCCCTTCTTCTTCTGATGTCTCTCATTGCCCATTAACCATGATTTTGCTGTGGGAAACACCGGCACACACTGCATGCTTCACCCCTACCCAGGTTTCACGTTAGTGGAGCTGAAACACCCTTTCCCGCATGCTTCGCCTTTCCCCAGTTTTAAGCTGAAGATGGTAGGGAATCTCCCGTAATACTTCCCGTTTTTATTATCGTTCTGCGTTGTAGGGAAAAGAAATGAAAAAGGGACATTTTAATATCTGTGCAGTCAATAATGTGTGACGTTCTCGTAGAAATAATCAGCCACGTGGGCCCCACAAGACTGTTTACAGAGGCGTTCAGAAGATCGCGTCGCGATTTTTTTCCTGCTCGATCTGCTTTGTATTGAGAAGTATTTACTGCTACA